>VJMY01000041.1:0-209493 GCA_009869795.1 Neelides sp. FZ-2019 | reverse complement strand
TTGGTCTTCTCAACCTTCTCAGAAGAGTTCTCTCTCTAAATTACTCTCTTTCTCTTATTCATTTTTAGTCATTTAAATCATTTGATTTGAACCAGAGAGATGGACAAATAGGCAAGTTAAGAACATTTGACTCTTCGTAGCAACTCGAATCCAAAGCTCCTAAACAAGTAAGGACCTCTCTCATATAAACAGTAACAGAGTGTAAAATAATAAAATAATGATTAAAAGTAAAATAATAAATTAATATAATATTGTATAATATCAATATTTTTAATTAAAAATATCATATATAAATATATTTTTTATTATTAAATTAAAGCAAAGTATTTAATTAAATATTAGTTTATACAATATAATCAAGTAGGAATTTGTTTTACAGGAAAATACTGTGCACGAATCAAATCATACCGTCTACGACTTGAGGACGAGGATCCAGAATTCCTAGTATGCTTGTCTTTCGGCACTTCGTACCTTCGCCCACTGCTCGTCACCTCAAACTTCTTCATTCGATCCCGAGTCTCTCTCGCCCGATCAGACGAACTCAACTCGCGTTCGTCTTCACGGAATGCCGGGGCGGCCTGGGCCACCTTCTGCATATTGCTCGTTTGCTTCTGCTTCACAATCGCAGCAAACTTCTGCGTGTCCACCACGTCGATCTTGACTTCCTTCGTGGGTTTGCCCATCCACTCGTCAATGGCATCGTTCTTCCCATGGGATTGCGGGAGAGAAAATGAGTCCGTTCGGCGCTCATCTCCTTTTTGCAAGTTCCGCATTTGGACTCGAATACTCTTCCCCTCATCACCCCCGTCGTGCTTCTCATCGGGCTTAAGAAATTGCTCCGTCTTGAGACTCTTGATCGACGTCGTGCTCGATTTTCGTTCTACGCAAAGCCCCGCCCGCGCCCTGGCTTTTTCCCGATCATTTGACCATTTCGTTTCCCAGTCTGGATGTTCTTCGAGGAAATTCTGGGGGAGAAAATGAGAAAAAGAGGATAAGACTCCTTGAAAGGAAACAAAGGCGTTTGAAATGATCAAAATACCTTGAAGGATTTTTTTTACACTTTTTAGAACGTCTTTGGGGGGTCGCACAGAGATAATTTGTGCAATTGAATATTAAACCTTTTTTAACGACTCTCGATATATAAATTGAGAACGAATGTCTGATCGGAATCTAACAAGTACATTAGGTAATTCAATAGAGAATCAATCTTGTTCAAAAAAATGTAGATTAGATTAAATATTAAAGTTAAGCTTAAGGTGTGTGAATAAATGAATGATAATTATTAGATTTGACAAAAGCACTGAGGTTGAAGCTGACCATGTAATTCACGTTGTGTTCTTCGCTCTTGAGATGCACTGTGGCACATTCCACGTCGCCCATCCAAATGTTGCAAAGGCGGCAATACCACCCAACTACAGGCGAGAAGAACTGCATTCCTTCGGGTCAAACATAAAAAAATTAACATTATTAAAACATTTGATATTTAGATTTTAGTTTAAAAGATTTTGATCAACAATAAGTATCATTGTTATTATTATGTTACCATCCATACTATTATTATTATGTACGCAATATTAAATAAAAAGAATTTTGAAGAATTAAAATATTCATTCATAAACTTTATCATTTAATTAACCTCGCATGGGAACTTTCCGCGATCCTTCTTCAGGTTTCGGTTCTTTGACCAAATCTCTTTTCCGCCAAGGCTTCTCATCAATACCTAATTGCTAAATATTAAGAAATTGAATATTAGGAACTCTTTCGACAACTTTTTATATTGGATAAAAACTAAAATGAACCAGTCTGAAACATTTTCAAGCTCAAATTCAACTAAGCTTTTCACAAGATGAGACTTAAATAAAGCTGTGAATAAAGATGGGGACTTAAAAACTAAACTATTTTGCTGATGTGAAAGAATCTCTGAATTTTAAGATAAGATAAAAATGGAAAATCTAAAAAAATACCTCAACTTGAGCATGATGTTCTTCTGAATGGAAATGGTCAAGCATATCCTTGACAGATATTGGGAAAACATTACAGAGTCGACACCAGTGCTGACAGCCGTCAATGTATTCAACGCTTTTGGAAATGATTTCTTCCTTTTTCAAGCTCTAGAACAAGTACAAAAAATAAATACAATTATCATCAATAGGGATGGTTCGAGTTAGAGTGCACGACTCGATTAGATTCGAGTTAAATTTCATTTTATTCGAGTACTCGCGAGTACTCGAAGAATACTCAATTTTTCAATATTCTTTGGATAACCACTAAAAATTATGCCAAAAACAAATTTTATGTTTTTCTAAATTTATTATTTGTTCTGAGGGTTAGAATATTTTTAAAGATGAGATACTTTGATAAGATATGAAATAAGTGCATTCCAAAAGTGTTTTTAATAAAAATTCCCAAAATAGGTTCGCATTTTAGGAATATTCTCAAAATGTTAATCTTCCAAGGCAAATTTTCAAGGAACGACTATCCAAATTGTATCAAATTATCATCTTATATTTTATCAGATTTAACATTAGGAATATTTTCAAGCAAGGGTAACATAGCTATTCGAACGAGTTACTCGAACTCGACTCGAATTCAAAATTCACTACTCGAACCATCGCTAATCATCATTGTTTTTTTAAAATTTAAGTTCTGTAATATGTGATCTTGTGTGATGTTTTGACATTGTTTTATGAATAAATTACAGTTTGCGAGTTTGAAGCTGAAGCTGAGTGTCCGGAGAGTTGGCTCAATTTAGGTGGCGGGGGAGGAATCGGCTTAGGTCCCTTCGTCGGCGTATCTTTAAGAACATCAGTGATCTTCTCCATGATTATATTGATAGCATTACACCGGCCTTTCAATTCCGTCTAAACATAAAAATCAAAAATTCTTTTCATGAGGAATAATATAATTTCATTTGAGATAACAATTATTTTCTTTCGAAACTAAAAGAATTATTAGTTAAATTAATAAAAACTGACCTGTAACTTCAAATTCTCGTCAACTAATTTACGATCGGCTTTGGTAGACAAGAGTTCCATTTCTTTGATTTTGAGTCTTTTCACTTCGTTCTCAATCATGGTGAGTTTCTCCTTGTAGTTTTCTCTCTGCTTGAGAAGCGTCTCTTTTTGCTCCATTGTCAAATTTCCACTTCCAGCTTTTTCTTTTGTCTTTGACTTCTCTGTTAGTTCACAATTAAAACACATTAAGAGAAAATAAAAATGGGTCATAAATTATAGTACTTTAGTTAATAGTTCAAAAATAAATACACTTTTTTACCATGTTCCGAAGATGAAGATTCATCCATATTGTTCTTAGGCTTCTGGAAAAACATGAAAAGAAATTATTGAAATATATTACAACAAAAGAATCACTGGAAAGGAATCTATTAAAAATTGTAATTCTTTAAGAATAAATAATAATTGACTTTAAAAATAATTAAAAATTCTAACATTCTTCCTTCTGTCCTTCATTGATTCCGAGCTGGAAGAAGAGCTGGAAGAGGATGAGCTCCTGTGCCTTCGCTTCTTTTTCTTCTTCTCCTTTTTCTCTTTCTTGGTGGGCTGAGGCGGTTGGAAACTCGGCGGTGGCGGAGCGGAAGCATGAAACAATGGATTCACAGCAGGCGTCACGGCAATGTTTTGACTCTGTGACATGTCATCATAGGTCGAGGTCGGAATGTAGGTTTGTTCGGGGTATTCTTGCTCGGCAGTGGCAGACGAGGGAACGTACTGTTGATTCATGTGGTACTCTTTTAAAGCCTGCTCATACCGAAAATTCATCTGCATGGTCAATTGCTGTTGTTGGTAATCCGCCCCGTTCGGAGGTGGCGGTTGCTCATAGACGGCATTGAACGTCCCGGCCCAACTTCCGCTCGGCTCCTTCGTCTGAGCTATTGGGGTCGGAATGTAAGTGGGTTCGTATTGTTGGGTCGTGGTGGTGATTCCGACCGGTTTGGGTTGATACTCCTCTTGTTCTTTGTCGTGCCTCCTTGCGTCGCGTCTTGGGCTGAGACTCCGACTACGACTTTTGCTCCTACTGTAGCTCCTGCTCCGGCTCCTTGAACGAGAATAGTCTCGCCTTGACCTCCTTCTATCATAGTCCTGAAATATTCAACATTTATATTTAATTGAATAATTGGAGTATGCTAAAGTTAAGTCATTTTGAATCTGGAAATATTCAGGTAATATTAATAAGAAAAAATAAAGAAGAGTTATAAAATAGTAATGTTTTAAAATAATTGATGAGATGATATGAGTTACCCTGTCTCGATCCCGATCCCGGTCTCGACCCTTGTATTCATCACTGTCCCAGTATCTTCTTGATCTGTTTAAGTCACCTCGACCTCGATCTCTATTGTAACTCGAAGACATCTTGACTGAAAATTAAAACTTGAAATTAAAACAAGTTTAAAGAAACAGTTTCAGTGTGATGAGATAAATTGAACTCGCATTTTAGCAATGGAATATTCGATAAGTTTAATGCTAATTAGTGATTTCAAAGTCAGGATTTAGAATCAATTACTTTTATTCTAACTTGAAGAGGAGGGCGCTTTCCTTGAGATGATAATTAAAATATTTATTTAGATTTTTGCCTATTTAGATAAAATTTATAAGTTACAAGAACAAATGCAATGTCGGTGGTGCTGAATAAAAGACCTACCAGAATTACTTTTCTGAACTTGGCTAACTTTTGCATATGACTGTCTCAGGTGGATTTATTCAAGATCTACCATATAGCCTTAATGGTCAAGTAATTAGGAAGGATTAAGGTGAAATTAATTGATTAAATGGAGATAATTAAGCGTCAGCTCAAATAGTTTCAAATGTGCCGTAGCCGGAGCCGGAGCTTGCCATATAAAATTTTTATAGGGAAGTCTCCAGTAAAAATTGGATAGCCAATCGAATAAAGTCTCAACTCTTCTCACTAGATCGCGCAATACACTCAATTTTATTGAACTTTTAAATGCAATTTACCCCATTTCATTAATTGAAAGAACCGTTTAATTTCCGTGAAATTAAAATATAAATAGCGCAATCGAGAAATGATCATCCAAATATGCTTGAAATTAAAATATGTATAATGGTGTAGGATATGATGAAATAAATAAATGAACACTGAATCGAAACGTAACTTGATTCTTGCTACATTTTGATCCAATGTTGTTTTTATTTTTGTAAAAATTTTTATATTTTTACATTTATTAAATATATGAAACAGCTTGTATATTTTAGATTGATATGTCTTGAATGTTGAGATAATCAACATTAAATTATTTTTGCTTCATATTTGTCAAAATTTGGGCCTTTGGGATGTAATTATCATAAACGTTATTTGAATTATTTGATAATTTAATTACTTTTATCACAATCCAGATCAATACTAGATAAAATGTATTTAATTATATCAATAATTTAATACAATAGAATCATGAATCCATATTTGCACTTTTAATCTTGTCGTGTTGAATATCAATATTGATCAGTTGAGTTCTGGATAGTTGGGAATATTTTGAGATGATGAGGATAAAATGCGCTCAAAGAGTAATTTCTGCAAATATTTAAGGTTGCATGTTTGTTGTTGGAAAAATGCCTGGCTTTTATGATTTTTTTAAACAAGAGCCTTGAAGTAATTACATTAAACCCTGCATGTTGGAAGAACGTATCGTCAGTAATGATTAGAGTTGAGTTACGAGTTCGAAGTAAATTGAATTGAATTATCAATTAAAGAGAGGGAAAGAAAGTTGAGATCCAGAGGAGCTTTTGAATGTGTAATTCTGGATAGAATTATAAATTATTCCTCTTCCCTTATTGAACAAAAGGAGCATTTAGTGGAATGGGAAAAGGGCGATTCCTCTCCACTTCCCACCTCTGACAACTTTCTTCACTTAATTTAATTTATTCCCAGTCCTTTCATTAAAATTGAACAATAAGGTGAAGAAAACTTTTCACTTCAACTATGAGCTCCTCATCCGATTCCTCACAAGAATAAATTTAAGAAAGTAATTGAGAAAGAGAGACAAAGGGAAAGTCTTTGAAAATTTTATCCTCAAACTCTCAACTTTATTTCTAATTTTCAATTCAAATCGTTAAAAACTCTTCTTATGTGGTCGTGGATCCTGAAACTCATAAGACGCCTTTCCTATTCCATTGACTTAAAGGTTAAATGAGTTAAATCCCATTATCAAAATCATTCTAATGCCTTTTAATTGTTCTTATAGTAATACCTAATATAAGTTCTCAAAATACTTACATACTTAATCAGCATAATTTACAAAAGGTTCGAAAAATTAATTAAAGTCGCCGCAACTCTACTTGATCATTATTTTGAAATTATATTGAATTACACGTGAGTAATGAGCCTCCTCACGAACGCAATTCATCCTCATGATTTACACATGACAATTCTGAGCAAATGAACTCATAAAGTAAAAGCGGTAATTTAAATTGAATAAATCAATCGCGATAACCCGTTCTTTTCTACAACACAACCCCATTATTTTAAAATCCAAATTATCTCTCACACAAAAATAAACTTATTAGCTTTAATCTTTAGCTTTAAATATAAAAAATTAATATTGATAAAGCTTTAAAATAAGATAGTTTCTTTAATTAATTGTAAAAAATGAATCAAATTCAAAATAATATATCAAATAAAAAAAACAAAAATGACGTAAAAACCCAAGAATTGATATATATTTTTAATTATTTCAAAAATGTAAACGATAATCCACACTTCACCTTCAAGACGAAATGTAATAAAAATTATTCTGAATTAAATTATTTAAAATATCTTAATTATATTTAATTATTTAATTTATGTACATTATCATATATTAACAAATATTTTAGCTTCACAAGATCGTGTCAGAAGCAACTGGAATATCTGTCTCAACCATCACAAGATCTTTGCGCAAATTTCGTGAAAGAGCTACAAATGAAGAACCTGTTTCAAGAACCGATTAAACGTGAAAGAAAATCGCCTTCACCTCATGTTGATAAATTTGATGGAGAAATCATAAGAAATATTATTTACGAGAAATTCGCAAAAGGTATTTTGTACACGTTTATACCATGTATAATGGTATTATGTATTTTTAAAATAGGAATATTTAAAATAATTTAATTTAATTGATATACAATTTAATTAGGTGAATACTCAACCACGCAATTTATTTTGGATGAAACCAAAAAGTAAATTCCAGAGTTTGAATAACGAAAATGTTCAGTTTCTTCTTTCTACAAAATTCTCAAAGGACTAGAATTCCAATATAAAAGAAGAGACAAAAGGAAAAGAATTATGGAGCAAAGCCATATTGTGATAAAAAGAGCTGAGTATTTGAGGTTAATTATTTTAATAATTTTTCTTAGTTTAAAAAAATATTCATAGTTCAAAAATTAAAAAATAATTAATATTTAGAACAAAAAGAAAATACGATGCATTGGGAGTCAAATTTTATTTTTTGGATGAAACTTGGTGTAACGCCAATCACCAATTTGACTTCATTTGGACGGATCAGTTCCAAAGAGTAAACTTGGAAAAGGAGGCAGGATCATTGTGACACATGCAGGATCAGAAGACGGATTTGACCCTGAAAATTTGGATATTTTACATCTAAAAATGCACCTACATCAAACAGCCGAGTTGGACAAATGAAAGAATGGCTTCATGAAAAAGGAATTTCTTTTCCAGAAAATGCTTAAAAAGCTGAGCTTTATAGAACTATAAAAATTCATAAAGAGCAACATATTAAATATGAACTTGATCAAATCGCTGAAAAATTTGGGCACAAGGTCCTTCGTTTACCGCCCTATCACTGTTGTTTTAGCCCAATAGAACTTATTTGGGCGGAAGTGAAGAGATATGTTACCATCCACAACAAGTTACAGACGGTTTCAAAAGTCACTCGTCTTTTTAAAGAAGCCTGTAATCTTGTAACTAGCGAAAACTGGAAAAAGGCTATAGAACATTGAAAAAAGAAGAGCTCATTTATTGGGAACGTGACAATGTTTGGCCTCTGAGACCTCAAGTGATGAGGATGATGACTGATCATCAAAGCGATAAAGAAAATAATAAATATGGAACGTATTAAGATATTAAATTTGCATGTTGGTATTTTTCGCACTTTCCAGCATTTCCCCTAGTCAACCCCCTTGCACGAAAATAATGGTCAAGTAGAGTTGCGGCGACTTTTTTTAACTAAAGTTTTTCAAGAAATGAATCTAAATACCCATTTTTTAGCATTTTTAACTACGTATTTTAAAGCATAATCCTTCAAATATTCAAATCTCTTATTTTATGATCCCTAAAGTATTGTGGATCTTTCAGGACAGGAAACTCCTGGTTGAATAAAGGAAGAAGATCAAAATTGAGACTCTAAAGGAATTTCCTATATGAGACGACGAGGACAAAGATTATACAATTTAACCATCGTCATCAATTTCTATTATCTGGCAGGGAGAATAATCAACGAGCGCGTCTCTTTTCAATTCTGATATATAAACCATATACTCCTTACTTACATTACACACATTTTATATTTATACTTACAATGCAAGTAATCTTTTAGCACTGGCGGTCCTGTGAGAAAGAGGTCTCGTGGTAAAGTTTAATATATCGTTAGGCATGTATAGTTTAGGTTCGTAAGAAGCGAAGTCGCCCTGACCAAAATTCCATGATCTCAAAGTTTCATTTCCTCCGTATTTTACGCAAACGCTCAGGAGAAAGCCAAGAGCGGAGAGAGAAAGTTCCCCCAGTTTGAACTGTCTCCTCCGGCTTTCAATCCACTTTGGCTCTTCGGCTCCTCAACGACGTTCTTGTCCTCGTTTCACACAAGACTCTCTCAAGTTACACCGGAACTTTTTTCACCGGTTGCTCTTTCATCCTCGCCCACACACTTCCGAAAAGTCCTTTCTTCGTCTCGCACAATTCTCTCATTTGCCATTCATGTCAACTAGAGAATTCTTTTTACTTTCCAATTGCTTAACCAAGAATGCAAAATATTATTGATGGTTTCATAACATTGCTTTTGACGATAAGTTAACTTGAATGGTGATTTTAAGATTTTGACTTGTGGATTCGAGACTTTTAATGTTGAAAATATTATTAAACCTATGGGTAATTCCAGAACAATCTCATTCATATTAAAATTTTGGAACACAGTGGAATTGACAAAAGTTAATTACTTTTCATCCAAATTCACCTTTTCTGTAAAATATCTAATTCGAGTATTGAAGTCAGGAGAAGCTACACCTATATTAAAGCCTTGAACGTTTAGAACCCTTTCGTCTTCGTCAAAGTGGAGTTTAATTTTAAAGTTTAATTCTTCAATTTACTTCAGATTCTAATGTGGTGAGTATAAACTTTTTATTTACTTTAGTACTATTTAAGAAATTTTTTAAAATACATAAAGTGAGTCTTGTACATTAATTACGGTATTAAGAAAGCGTCTCGCAAATAAATGCCTAAATTATTTATTGTTAGCAAGTGGAAAGTTAGAAACATTGAGGAAATTTGGGGAAATCTTTAAAATAAGGTTCAATTTCAATTAAAAAAGATCCGATAAAAGAAGCTACTCTCTTATCTGATAATTACAAATTTTATTTATACTATTTTATTAAATTAAATAATCAGCTTTTAATTTTTTTTCAAATTGATTTTAAGCATTAATACTGATTGATGAGACGCCAGTTTCATTTCTTCTTTTTCTTATCGTCTTTTCCTTTTCCTCCCTTTCCTTTTCCCTTCTTGTCCTTTTTGTCCTTCTTGAGCTTCTTGGGCTTCTTCTCTTCCTCGACCAAGTTAGAGCGGGATTCTCTACAGAGCATTTGATCTGGAAATTCCTGGTCAAAGATATCAATAATGGCTTGGCAATCAACGTCTCGCGGCGGTTTAGCAAAATGTTTCATGAGCCCCTTGGTCAACTTTTTATCCTTGTAGAGATTCACCGACTTGATGAACTTCTTGAAGGCCTTCTCGCTCATGACTTCATGCTCCCCTCTTAATTGATTGATGAGAGCCCTGCAAAATATTTAAAACTTTACCCGCTCGCTCCTCAAAATTAATAATTGAAAGAACTTAAGTGTCTTATTAAATTTGAATCATTACTCCAGCAGAGTTTCGAAGCTCTCGCAAACAATTTTTGCTCGACGCAACATGACTTGCTGAATTGTTGGAGCTTGTGGATTGTAAATCCCCCACGTCCCACGAATAAGTCGCAATTCCTCTTTGAGTGATTTTTCACTTAATTCATTCTCTCCTCCTTTCCCTTCTTCGCCTTCGTCATTTTCAAATTCGTCAAGATGTCCAAATTTGTTGGCTTTTCTTGTGTCGCGTTTCTTTGAACATTTTTTTTCCTCGGCAGGATCTAATGCATGATCAAGACCAGGTTTTGGCTTTACAAGTTCCAAAAATGAATCTTTCCCTAAGAGAAATCTCCGTTCGACTCTTTCCTCAGGGTCGGATTCTTCCATAAAGTTCGAGTCGCTTGTAAGCAAAAACTCTTTTTCGCTCGAATACGGCGAACTTCCTTCGAGTGACTCGACTTCTCCTTCTTCTCCGAGATCTTGTTCCAATTCTTTCTCGCGGATCATTCGAGACCATTTTTCTAAGATACTTTCGAATTCATCGCCGTCCTCTTCTTCCGCTTCAAAATCTTCTAATTATATCAAAGGTTATATTTCTATTTAGGTAATACTGATAGGTGTATTTGATCACAAAACAAATGTCAACATAATCTTTGCATTTAATTTCTTTAAATTATTATTAATATTATATAAGTAAATTATAAATACGGTCGTAATCGTCAAATTCTCCTTGATGTTCTAGGCTGTATAGAGATACGTAAGGATTTACTTTTCCATCCTTTGCCTTGTTTGTCAAATCATCAATATTGTCGTCATCATCAATCTTGTCCGACATTTCGTCATTTTCAAATAAACTTTCTTTCCTTACCTTTTCTTCAACGCTCAATTCCTATAAGTAAAAATTAAATTAATCTTGAGCATTAATTTCATATCTACTCGATCTTTTAATTTTTATTATAAAATGGTAATTTTAATTTATTTACTTTGGTTTTTGAAGACATGATTCACTAACTTGATTAATATTTACTTATTATCTTAATTATAATGATTATAATACTAAAAGTAAAATTAACAATTAAAAATCAAAACAAAATATTTAATAATTAAGGATTTTATAATTTTTTTTCGAATATCGAACCCATTGCGCTTAACTATCCGTGGTTACTTTCTCGTTTAGTAAGCTTCAGCAATCTAATAATCTTAATCTTATTATAATCTTAATTACCCATGCTTAGTATGCAGTTTTGACATCCGTTATATTCAATTTAACAATTTTTTAAGCTTAATTTTACAAACTTTTTATAATATAAACACTATCTAATATTTTCTTAAATTACATAAGTTAAATTGGCTTGTTAGTTAAATATGTACATGCTACTTACATTTAGAAGATTTCCCTCTTCCAACTTGTTGTAAAAGATCGTGGCAAAAAGATCGATTTTCTGAGAAAAGAATCTTATTTCTGGTTGAGCGACCATTCACAATACAATCTTTAATGAGAATCGGAAGAATCTTTAAAACTTCTCTGGGGAAGGACATTGCCTCTCTTTTCAAATGGGAAATTGAAAACTTTTCTGTTCAACGTCTATAATATTCTTCTTTACATTGCAGCTCTCACTATAAACATTAGAAAATGTAATATCCCGCACTTGGTTAATCATCTTCATGAATTACAAATGTGCCGTTTGACGAGGAAATTACATGTTAAATGAGAATCCCTTTATTTCAACTATCATAATCATAAAGGTTAACGTAGCGTTCTCCAAAATATCCCAATATTCCCATTTATGTGTTAAACCACACATGAACAAATTTGAAAGGTTTTTATGCTACAAAAATCTTTTTCTCCAACATTCCTTGCCCAAGAACTTTTCCCTGAATCTCAACTCTCGGTTAGCCTATCCATACTTTTCATATGACGTAATAATGGTTTAGAAAGTATTTACTTTATGATTATCTTAAGAGAATAATGGACTCGGGTCCTCATTTAATATACATTAGAAAGAAGAAGAAAGTCAGAGGGATGGAAGTGAGCGCAAATATTGAATTAACTTCTTAGCTTTCCTCTCGAGAGGAACTTTCTCCACGGCACCTAATTAAACATTAATTTCAGCTGGTCGTGGAGAGCGGAACTGTCGAGTTGTCGGAACTCCTAAGCTCATTTTCCCTCCACACTCAACCCAACCTTAAGCTCACTTCACCCAAGACACTCGGGAAGTCGCATTGTTCGAGAAGAATTCTTTAAGACCATGGAGAAAACACGGGGAAGAATTCCACATCGTTCCGGCGGACTTTCCCTTCTCTTCCTCGTCCTCTTGAAAGTGAGGTTGAGCGCGTCTTCGTGCCAGTCCCCTAACATCCCCAATGGAAGTATCCAGTCGACTTCGAATCTGGCAGGGGAGAGATTCCGCAATGGATCCTCAGTGAGCGTGGAATGTATCAAGGGCCATCGGCTCTCTTCCAATGATGATCATCTCCTATGCATGAATGGCAAATGGAGCAACACGGGACAACCTGATGGACACCCACTTTGCGGTGAGCCAAATTTTTATGGAGTTTTTTCGGGGCTTTCAGCCCAATTTTCTCGGATCTGTCGGAAATGAGTTGAGTTATTGAGGGACAATGCATCATAGCGGAGTGAGTTTATTGGACGGAGAATGTGGGGGTGGCTTTGTTGGCCTGTGTAGTCCCAATATTTCTTCATTATTTATTACATGGACTTTCAGGGCAAATTGAATTGGGAAGAGTGAATATTGATGGATTGGGTTGGAGAACAAGATTTCCGTCTGAGAAACATCCATCAAAATGTTATCTCTATTCATGAGCAGGAACAAATGATGGGAAATTTCCATTTGAACACACATAAATTATGCAGACTTGTACATTATAATATTAGATTAGATTAATACTAAAAAATATTATATTATAATACAAAGAAGCTTATTTATATTCCTAATTTTATTCCAAATACGCAACTAAAATGAACAAAACTCTCTTGCTGGTCACTTTACTTCAAAATCGAAGTTGGCATTAAATTAATATTTTATTGACAGTCAAATTGAACAAAGCTTATATTCAATCTACTTAATATAAAATATAAAACTTTAAACTTTATTAAATAATGGAAACATCAAGTTATGACGTAATATTGGCTTAAACATATAATGACGTACTTTTTATGGCTTAATATTCTTATACCGTATGTATTTAATGGTTTAATATTGTTATAGGTTATATATTTATTAGCTTAAAATATTATAGTGAATGTATTCAATAGCTTGATATTTATATGTCCTAAGTATTTATGAATGCAAAATCTATTAAGAAGTACGGATTTGTATGTAGGGTACTTCATTTTATTTATTTTCACCTTAACTTGACATTTTATACTGTACAACAATGTGATATTTCATTATGTTACAAAGTGCTGAAGTGTTTATTTACATTATTTTTTCTAATTCTTATAGCGGCTAATGCCATTTTCATTGTATTTGGGAGTATGTATATTACTTTCATCTTTCAATGATCATGTTAATGGTTTATTCTGATCAGCTTTCTATTAACAAACAAATTTAAGATACCGAATACGTTAAATTTATTATGCTATGCTATATAAGTACCTATTTTACTTATTACGGTATTTAATAATTGCGCTATAATTGTATTAAGCTATGAAATATATAAACTATAACAATATTAAGTCAATAAATACATAAGCTATAAGAATATTAAGCTTTAAAATACCGAAGCCATAAGAATATTACGTCGTAAAAATTACGTCATTATATGTCTAAGCCATAATTTTTAAAGCCAAAACTTTAGACTCCCTTTAATTATTATTTTAAAATTACAAAAGTGGTATTCTAGTTCTTTTATATTAACCTATTAAATAAATAGTTTAAAGTTCACATTAGAATTATTTTTGAAAGATTAAACACAGACAATCGATCTTTAAATATTAGGACTCGTTTTAATATTCAATTTTTATACAAAATTTAAGATCTTATTGAAAACACATCCATTGAAGGTAATATAAATAAAATTGAAAAGTGTGGGATTCGTAAATAAAATTCAATTCACTGTTAAAATTCCATTATCTAAATAATCCAAAACCATTAGAGGTCGTATAGAAATAAATAGGATATTCCTTTGTCAAGAGTTCAATCGTCAAAACTCAAGTTGAGAATTCTCATCTTGTTAAAACTCAGTTTCTTTAAAATCCTTTAGCTTCTTTTATGTTTAAGTTTTAAGGGAATTGGAGACCTTTGAAGCGAAGTTTATTTTTCACTTTCCTCGTGTGTGTGAATCGACTTGGACGTCTCCTTTCAAAGTTCGTAATAATAGGAGGCTAAACTATCGTTTTATAGGATAAAAACTAAATTCAAATTCCAAAAATCGAGTTTCTTTCAACTTATAAACTTCCAACTTGTTTTATCTCACGAGAGGAAAATACAATGTGATTCCATTTTAGAAATAAATCAAAAAATCACTTTAAGCTCTCAAGGGACGATCATATCAGGTTTTTCAAATATATGATCTTCTCCACCTTCATTCCTCAAACTCCGTTTTCCACAATTTATAAGGTTAAAAATGAAAAGAAAATCTTATAAAAAACTTTAATAACCAACAATCAAAAATCTTTATTATTCAAAATCAAAGAGGATAGAGTATTAATGTTTAATTTTTAGTTAAAATTAGCTTGAAATTCAATTATTTTATTTATTTATTAAAATCAATTTAAATTTTTCAATCTTATTCAAAGATACAAATTGACAGTGAGTGATTTTATGCCATTTCAATAAAAATAAGATTTAAACTTAAAGTATTATTACATTTTTATTAATTTTTAAGTAAAGTATTATTATATTGCTATTACATAAAATAACAAAATATATTTAGACATTTAATATCTCATTGATGTCAACTTGGGAATTTATAAGAACACAGAGGCTCTTGGACCAAATCCAATATAAATACTCCGTACATGCGAGTGTATTAAGTAATTCGGGCTACTCAAAATTCCAAAAAGACAAAAAAATTTTGAGGACTCCAAGGGCTTCTTTTTAACTTTTAAAATGAAGTTTAAGAGACCGAAATTACACGTGTGCGTGGAAGGGTGAAATTGGGATAAAAATGAGAAGATCATGGTTGCATGATAGAGATCAATGTTTTTACCGTTTTCCTTCCTATTCAACTCTGAAGGGCTCGAATTCCTTCGTGCCTTTGGACACTTTTGTGTGTGTGTAAAAAAAACTTTCTCTCTTACATTTCTTCTCAATATGAGAGGGAAAGCGGGGAAGAAGCTCTAAAAGTTACACATATTTTATTGTTGTTGAAGGAGGACGACTTGACTTCGTAAATCTTCTTTTTCTTTCCCTTTTTCCTAAATCCTCACTTCTTCCCTTCAACTTGTTTTTAAATACAATGCGAGAGCCCAGGCCTCGTCTTTCTTATTTAATTTCCATCTCCGAGATTCGAGTCGCAGAATAAAGGAAAAATCCTCATGTTCCAATTCACCCATTCACTCGCAGCCCTCATTTTTGAAAAATGGAGAAAAGGAATTTTAAGATAAAACACCACAAGACATTTCTTCCAATTGTTTTCCGCTCATTCTCTTTAGAGCAAACGGGGTTTTATGGAAAAAACGGAGGGAAACGACGGAGCGAATCCTAATCGTGTCAAATTAAACTTGGCACTCACAAAATGTTTTTTCTTTCCTTTCACTTTGAATTCCATCTCTTCATTAAGTAATTGTTCAACTATTTCAATAATTAATATTCATTTATTTGATTGGCTAATACTGAAAAATTGGATATTTCTTCCTGGCGAAGAAGGAACTGAGGAAATTTAGAATGATTTTGTAATAATTAAAACTATTGCAATTAATTTGAACGAAATCAATTTTCAAATATATTTAATTACTTTCCAATTGACTTTTTAAGTCTTTTATAGTCCAAATGCAGGGAAATGAGAAATCTACATCGAAGAAAAAGTCAGTAGAGCGGAACTTGGGTTGCTTTAATGGATGATAGGTCTCGACGTAAGGAGATCGAATGAGAGACTTTCCTAACATGGAAAAGAGATTAAGCTCTGAGGAACTTTCCGTGTTAATTTTCCTCGATAGTTTAAATAGTGAGTATTAGGGAAATACTTGGAGGCACAAAGACTTTCCGATCAAACCCTTCAAAGGAGAATCAATTTCAAAAAAGGCTCAGAGAGATTTAAACTTAAGTGATCCAGGCTTTCCTTATATAAATACGATTTAAACTAATATTATAATTTCTTATCTTTGCAATGCTTTCCTTATATTCCATCAAGGATGCACCGACTTTTAGAAAAATGCTCGATAAAATTAGCAAGATGAAAACTTGAATTTTTAAAATGAAATTGGCTTTTTTTACTAATCCACTTTTGGTATTGATTTGATATCCATTATGCAAACAGAAAGAGAATAAATGATCAAGTGACTTCAATTGATTTCTTTTTTCAAAGTTTATTTAACTTTTAAAGCTCTTTTTTATATATTAAAAAAGAGAAAAGCTCCTGTGAGGAAAAGTTTAAATGAAAATTTCGAGGAACAAACTAGCTAAATTACCTATATAAATGGCTCATTATATTTCCACCATCAAATTTTCTACGAAAATTCCCGATTTTCAAAACTTTTCTTGCAAAAATTTTTTCAAACTTTTTTTCAAATAACCTTAATATTAAATATCACACGTCTTTTATACTTAGTTAGCATTCTCGTATTCAAGACTTATTTTTATAAACCTTTAAATACTATAATGTCATCGACAGTATCCTACACTATATTATTCTTTCTAATTGTATATGTACGAAACTCATCATTTCGGAGCGTGGAAACCCATAAGAGGTTTATTTCTCCGCTAATGCATAATGTTCACCCAGCAGAATCACGGGATAATTAATGGACGAAAATGAAGAAATGGGAGTTGAGTTGAGTGAAGGCGAGAATCGATAGGAGCATCAAATGAAGTTGACCAAATCCCTTCTGCACTCTCCTATTTCAAGTCTCTCAGCTTCCAATTTGGAATGCCGAAACTCGTGACACTTTTTGAACGGCGGAAGTCTTTATAAATAATAGGGGAAGTTTAAAGGAGAGTAAAGTAGGTTAATTTCCATCTTCACCCGCGCCTCCCTATCTGGTTGATAAAAGGGCTTTGGAGTCGACTGGAGTCGCTCGTCTCTTCTTCCTACATGCATTGTTCCTCCTTGGAGGATTATAAGACGTGGTGGGTGATGTCGTGTGTATAAAAGGTCCTATCTCAACTACAAGTGTTGAGGAATGACGAAAAATGTGCCATTTTCAAGGGGATGCGACTGACATACGGTTATTTTTCCTACTTCACCATAAATACGCGATAAAGAATCGATGGCAAACTCGCGACCATGGCGTTCTTTTGTGAGCCTCAAACTGGTCACTTTACCATTCCATTACTCATTGTCAAATTTTAATAACTTTGGCGGAAGACAGTGCAAAGTGTAATTTATTAAAAATTACCTCCTGAGCATTCAAGACTTCACAATTCATGTACACAAGTACACAATTCATGAGAACTTATATGGAATCTTTTTATTTCTTGATTTTCATTATAATTTGTGATGGAAAATAATCTATAAGGTTAAAATTTCAAGTTTACAAGTTTCAATTTAATACACAAAGTTGTTTCATATATTTAATAAAAGTAAAAATACTTTTACCTAAATAAAATTAACATTGGATCAAAATGTAGCAATTATCATGTTGCATAATGATCCCATGTTCATTTATTTATGTCATCATATCTTACATCATAAGTGTTTGGATTAATTAGCATTTTAGCTTTTTGATTAACCTCTTGCTTACTGTTATTTTTTTCCCATAGAAAATTCCATATTAATGCGGAATGATAAAAATCACCATTCTCTAACTGATTACGTATTAATGCGGAGTGAGATTGCATACATTTATATACATTTTGTCGCTCAGGGAGAGAATGCCAATTTCAAGTATATTTTAAGTAGTTAAGAGGTTAATAAAAAATTTGCCAAATAATATTTACATTTATAATAATAAATGGATTTACACAAACATTTGAACTTTTTCGAATATTAAATTCCTCGGCAAGAATAATATTTAATAATTGCGAAGTTATTTGTATTAAAACCAAACTCGAATCTCAAATCCATCTTATATATAAATTGCATGAGGTTTTCAAGATTCACTCGAATTGTTTTAATGAAGTGTAGTTTGTTTGTCTGGGTGAATGTATTAGATCATTGAAGTGGTTGATATACATCGGAATTCTTTGGCCAGTTTGAGTCTGTCACTCATTCTACTTGTCACTCGTCGAGGGCTGTTATGGAATTCTGGGAAAATCAATCTCCCTTTCACCCGTTCCCTTCTTTTCCTTCTTTTGTTCGAAGCTGAAATTTCAATTCCCGTGTCATTTCTTGTATGTTCGCCTCTCCTCCATTGCATTCTTCGCATGAACACTATTGGAGTTTGACACTTTAAATACATTAAACCCTTTCTCTCTTTATCTTTCAAAGGTATTGTGTGATATTGGGTTCTCTGACTCTGTGCTGCTCGAGACAGAGATTTTCCTCGTGTCAGTTTCAGCGTACTATTTTCATATATCCATGTTGTGGAACTTTTCAAAATTCTTCGCACTGCTCTGAAGGTTTGACAGGAAAGTTAATATAGCCAAGTTCCTTGCATATATATTGATTTTTATTATTAAATTAACAAAACTTTTTTCTTCGTTTACAGTTTTCTATCGCGCTTACACTATAATGTTCAATTTAATTTAGTTTTTTCCCATTTAAAAACTATCATCTAAAGTTTTATAAGCTTTAAAATTATATTTAATTATTTTTCAATTGACTTTTAAATATTAATTTTTTAAATTTAATTTAAAATTGTCCAATTTTGAGTATAATCAGAATAATTGAAATAGCGATTCGTTCAACAATGATAATATTTTATTATTAATTGCACGGATGTTTATATTTATTGAAAGTGAAATGCCAAAAAGCTGAAGGCTCTGAATGGAAATTCCAAGTGCGAAAAAAAGAAAAAAAGAGCAGTCCATTAAAAATAGAAAGTTAAAAGGAGCTCCAAGGGACAAATTTTCATGAGCGAATTTTTTCAATATAATATATAAATTTATATTGACGAAATAGGAGTATATAGGATTTAAAAGGGAAAACTTAGGCTTGTGAAGGAGAAGTAACGTCGGAGTAATCCCTTTGGAAGCTCTTTTGGGAAATATGCAAATCCGGAATTCTCTCCGATTTTTCTTTAAGAAGTGAATTGTATTTTGAGCTTAGGCCTTTCCATTACGTTATAGATTGAGGATTAAACTGAGCCACGAGCTCGGGTTGCACACACACGGGATGTACACTATATGGAGAGTATACAGAAATACAGCCCGAGTTCCTTGCAAAGAAACCCCTAGGAAGTCAAAGACAAATCTGAGAAGATGCGAACGTTATTCGTTACACTCCGTTTGAGCCGTTTAGTCCACTTTACTTGACGGTTCGATTTTTGAGCGTTTTCTTTTTTTAAGTTGGAGCTCAATTTTTGAGGTTCCTCGTCCTCATTAGTATGCAAGGAAGAGAGGAAATGAAATCACTCCTCTTTTTCTCCACCGCCATCCTTGACTTTTATTTCTTTTTGGAATGAATTGGACTGAAAGGGAAAGTGTATTTACTCTTGTAACAGAATGTAAAGAGGAATCTCATTAAATGCAACTCCTTTGAGGAGCAAAAGAATTTTTTTTTACATTTTATAGTAAACTAGACCAATCTTGTAAGGATGCTCCTCTTTAATTTTCTCGTATCAGCGTATTCTTCACTTCAAACTTCAAAAATTTAAAGCCTATTGATGATCTTAATTTTTGATTTTATATCATTGTACAAATTGTACTTCACGTCGAAACCCAAGAACTAAAAAAAAGTAGTTTTGAAACATTTTTATTAAAATGAAAAAAAAAATTAATGATTTCAACGTTAGCAATGTTAAATTCAAAGTATTTATTTATGTAGCATAAATGATATACAGAATATAGTTACTAACCTAAATTAAGTTCCTACTTAACTAACGAATATATGAAATTATTACTGAAATTCCTTCAAAATTTCATGCAAATTGTGAAATTTGATCTTTTTAATGGACAAAAATCATTTAAAGGAATAAAAGCTCATTAAAAATGATAAATGTCTAAAATGTTTTTAAGTTTTGAGAACAAATAAATTGAAAATTTTAGAAAAATTAAAAGATATAAATTGAAGTTGAGTTTGATGGAATTTTTCGTAGGGTAAAATACGATATGTCATGAAATTCATTAAAGGCAGAAACTTGATGACTTGGTGAATAACATGAAAAGAATCGAGAGATTTCCCATACCATACGGAATTAATAGTTGAGTGACAGTAAGTCGGTTCTCTTCATCCTCACTCACTCGAGATGAAATGAGAATTCATTATTATCCGAACGAACCCGAAAGGCTTTCACTCAAATGACATTCACTTCTATCTTATTTTCCCATTTTCCCCTCAAAGCTCAATAAATCCTTCATCATTTTCATCATCAAGCTTAAAATATCATTCTACGCATTCATGTTCAAGAATCCGAGCTTAAATTGAAATAAATATTCATTAAGCCATTTTATTTGATAAATATACTTCATGAATAAGAGAATCAAAATGTGTATTAAAACCAAGCATATAGCTCATAATAAGTTCTCAAGCTGCAAAACAGGGATTTGTAATAACGTTGTAATAAATCTCATATAAATGAAATACCTAGTCATAATACTATTCGTATAAATCTCTCATAGTTCAACTTTATTAAACTTTACAAGCTACGCAATATGATATGAAACAGAATGTTTGAGTATTTTGTGCTTTGAATTGATCTCGCGTCGGTTTGTTCTCGGAAATGAAATGAGAGCCGTAAGGGAAGAGTTGATGTAAGAGACGCGCGTATAGTCAATATGCCCGTGTCTTATATAGTAATGGACAAAAGAGAGATGGGAATTGGTCGCCCATAAATTGAAGTATGAATTGAGGATAAGATGAGATTTGGAGGGAGATAAACCACAAGAACACACTCCGAGTAAAAGACGGATCCATGGCATATTCCGAGCATCTTCCGACTCCCATAGCTGAGCATGTACGTCCTGAGAGGTGAACGAAGGGTTTGGGTCTCCTGCTGGTCTGCATTTACGCAATTTCCTTCCAGTCGACCGACCGCGTCCACCGCCCGTTCCTCTGTCGGGACTCCAATAGAGAACTTGTAATTCTCATCATAAAGAGGGAGGATCATCTGATAAGACAACCTTTAATTTGGGCATACATATTCACCGGTCACCGGCAAGGGAGATATAAAACATGTTATTATGATGCCTTTTGGGTTCAACTCGTCTTGAAAGTATACATGCAGTATAGATTCAGCTAATAAATACTATGCTTGAATGTATGGCTGGATGAGGCAGACGCTGCTTTGGTCATAAGCTTTCTTTCGTATTTGTGTGTTTATTTTGTGTGTGTGTGTGTGTGTGTGTTTCTGTTTGTGTTTGGGCAATCAGAATCGTCGAATTTGAAGGAACTCCCTTACTGTGCAAATGACGAGGAAGATTCAATGACTTGGAATTATTTCCCATTGAGATTGTCCAAAGGAGAACAGGGGTTTTCCCTCTTTTACCTACCGCATTGCAAGGCCTGTGATAAAATGTCGAGGAAGACGGCGGAGCCCACGGTGCCCACACTTTACATCATCGCTCCTCCATGCTGAGACAAAGATATTCAAATTATATCAAACCGTCCATATTATCCATACATAACTATGATTATGAATAGAGGAAGAGAAGGGATGGACGTATGTGTGCTTTCAAGAGATCCTTATCAAAAATCCAAACCGCCATGGAGGAACTTCAATATTACAAAACTCGCCTTTAATTGTTTGCCTTGATTCTTTTAAAAACTCTACGTTGAATGACAATTACTTCTTCAACGGAGTTTATGGCATTGGAGGTTTTTAATAGTACAACTCCACCTGTCATCGTCATCATTCCCAGAACTCGCCGTGAATAAACTTTCTCTCTGTGTGCATTTCTCATGAAACTCCTCCTTCATTTGAACAGTTTTAATTGTCAATTGGGGAGAATTCTTGGAAATTGTCTATCTAATTCTTTTTTACTTTAGCCATATAAAGATGCGATGAGTTGAAAAGACAATTGAATATAAATTCAATTTGTTGCTCGCTCAATTACCAATTAAGGAGTTTGTGTTTATAAACCCTAAAAAATATATTTAATGAAAAAAGTTGTTTTAAAATAACTTAAGCTGAAGCCTAAAAATTAAAAATAAAATTGTTAAAATACAGATAAAGATTCCAATATGATGTTTATAAAAATATTTGCTGTTCGTATTCTTTGTATTTACTATACACATGTTGGAATTGTATTCAAAGTGGCGACAAGGATTGTAAATAATGGCCCGCCTCATCATCGCCCTCACAAATTCCCAATTCCGATGAGTTTTCCTTATTGAAAGAAATTGAATGGGTGCGACAATGAGAGAGGATAAAAAGAAATTGGAAAAATACTTTTCATCCTTTTGCACGAAGTCTGGGAAGAATGGTATGATTGTTGGTGGAGAGTTGTAGGATGAGCCATTAGTTTAATGGAATTCTTCCCAATAGAACGAGAACATTAGAATAAATATACACAAAGATTATCTTGATTTCCGACCCCCACTCATTGACCCTCATGTTAAATGAGGAATGAAATGAGGGCCGAGATCTCGACAGCTTCTTCCATTCAATCCCATTGAGTCTCTCATCTGGAGAGAAAGAAGAGACGTTCGTTCTGAAGTGCGATTGGGATGAGAACTGGAGTGAGTGAGAATGATATACAAGTTCTATAAAGTATATAAGCTATATAGTGCAATGTCTAAATGAGAATAGGAAATTAAGTAATGTATTTCCCTGGTGGACGACGTTGATGTATGAAGGGACTTCACTTATCTCTCCATCGGAATGCAGGGCCTAAGTCATTGGGGTAATTAAAGGGGTTTAAGGAGTCAAATCTCGCACCTCATCTCTTCCTGACCACTTCATCCTCCACTTACGAATATAATCCTCTTCGATCTCATCGCCCCTCTCACCTTTGCCCCTTGGGAATCATTCTTCACTCATCTTAATTACTTGTCAAAACTTTTATCTCAAATCTTTTCTTATTCCCATTCTTTATAATACATAGATAATATTTACATGCATTTGTAATTAATAATAAGGTGTAAATACTGCATCTACTTTATTTTACTTATAAATTTTGATAAATATATACTTACGGACTTAGAATGAATCTACATTAGAAATTAGATAGTAAATTATTAAAATAATAATAAGTAAAACTCAAATTTGACTTTAAAATTTGATTTTTGTGTCAAATTATTGTTATTTTTATGTCAAGAGTTAAAATTTATTTATTATTATTTTAATAATTTACTATCTAATTTCTAATATAGATTCAAAGGTGTGAGTGTATTCAATGAAAATTCTCCAAATGAATTTAATTACGATCTTTGATAGAAACAATGTATTTAGTATTTACGATGAAATATGAAAAAGCTTTTTAACTTCAAGGCTGAGAGATAATTTTTTAGAGTTATCAACAGGATTTAAGTGGATAAACTTGGCGATTTTTTTTCCCATATTTGCTTTTTCATTGGGGCTAATAGTGAAAGTAATTTTGTAAAGTAGAGCGTATTGATTTCAGCCTTATTTAATTTCCTCGTGAAAAGGTAGAGATTCGGAAGAGATTTATTAGTTTCATTTCGTTTTCATTTCGAGCCGAAGCCGTGTCTCTCGACCGTCAGCTCAGGTTTATTTGATGAAGTTCGGAAGGAGAAACGCTGTAAGGGAAATCCATTAAGAATCTGTGAATCCGGGATTAAGAAAACCCTCCGCTTTGTTTTTCTCTCCATTTCTTCCTTCTGGGAATGGACCTCTGAGAATTAAGGCAGGACTCCTTGCTGGAGAGCCTGACTGAGTGGATCTCAAATTCTCAAACCCAAGGACCCATTCCTCCGAATTCGGAACAAGACTCGCTTGTTATTATAAAAGGAGAAAACTTCCTCGGTTCTCCCATCAACCAGACACTCACAGTCTCCTGTCTATAACCTATAACGTCTCCCATTCCTTATTCAAGAGAGAAAAGAAACTCAATCTAAAATCCGCCTATGCTTCCTATCTAATATGCCTTAAACTTGTCTATTAAAACCGTTTTAGACTTATTAAACTCACAAGTTTGTTTAGCTATTTTATCTTTTACCATTAGCTCTATCCTGGCTGTCTATTCCAATCTGCTACTTTGGCTGGATTATCAGGAAAGTCAAGACAAGAGCGAAGTTGAAATAGAAAATGCTTTTAATTTCAAACTCTTCTTCTTATATTACTCCTCCCATTAAAAACATCCACATTAAAAAGGATATAAGATCTCAAATGTAGTAAAATGTTTTTATATAGTTTACTTAATAAAGTAGATCTATATTATATTAAGCTAACTACTATAAACTTTACATTTCATTTCTATAAACTGTACAGCGGTGCTTGTGGTAAGTTGAAGTTTCATTTCAAAACTCATTCTGTATATCATCTAACATAGTCTAACAAGTATATCATCAAGTTAAAAGATATCAAATATACTCAAGTTGGATATAAGCTCCAGGAGATTGAAAATTAGAGATGGGATGAAGTCGCAGTTTAGTTTCCAGTGACTCAAATTAGTTGATAGGGATCTTTTACATTAGGACTTTGGCTTCCTGACTTGAGCATTCAGGGGCGGCTCTGGTGCTGTGAAGGGAACCAGCAGGAAATGAATAGAAGGAATAAATAATACCTGCAGACTCACTTTTAGACCTCCTCCATGGGTCGAGAGGAGATGAGACTTGGGTGCGCTTTGCCCTCCACGCGCCCACCGACCCCAAAAACACATTTCTCATTCCTTCATCTTCCCAATCTTACTATCTGCTCATACCTGCTCAACGTAGAATAGAGTTTATTAAACTATCATTGCTACTAGTAAATATATAATGTTTATTGGTACTTTGGTATGGATTAGATCACAGAGAACACGGACAAACATAGAGAGAGTTGGGAGCTCCTTGTGTTTTGCATAAAAGAGACGAGAGTTTAAAATTCCAGGTGGTTTTTACAGTGGACTCGGCTGCACAGTGTGAGTCTCTCTATTATCTTTTGTATTGCGAGTCGAGTGAGGAGATTTGAGAATGATTCCCTTGAGGACTTCAAATCCCATCCAATCTTATTTGATGCCATTCTTCTTCTTGGAATTGTCAAGTTGTCCATAGTTAACAACGGGGATGAGGATCGCAGTGGTATGTGAGAATATTGTGGGAGTGACTAAATGCGAGTTATCTATCTGTCAATGTCTCCGGTCCCAAATGGTCAAGTCCCCAAGTTCCATTGAGTCGCCTCTCTGAGGGAGGAGTGATGAGAAATCTGAATTCCTTGGGACTTTCAACCTCGAATCCGGATGTTGGAACACGAATTCCTCTTCGTCTTCGCTTTGCACAATGGACTTGTGGGTGAAGGACGTGGCTCATTTATTTAAATGCTACATTTATCCGCTCTTGGTCGTTCTTTTCTTTGAGTCTGCATCCAACGTCTCGCGATGACACTTCAAGACTGATCTCTACATTTTTATTAAGGAAATTCCCTTCACAAATATTCTGTCAGCTTAAATCCTCAAATTTTAATATTAAAACCATATGTGGAATGTCGGGTCTCTTTCAAATTCTTCAATGTGTGGCTTAACATTTAAATAAAAATAGAATGACAAACTACATAATAAATAATAACAATAATGGAATTTTATAATTAAAAAACTAATTTAATTTTGAATATTTAAATCCAAATATTATTTTATTTTAATTATTTAAAATTCTAATAAAAAAGTTTTAGCTATTTAGTTTGGTTTTCATTTTAAGCTTTTGGTCCAATAAAATTCATTTTTAACAATATTCCATTTAAAAAGAGTAGGTGCGTTTTCCATTATAAATTGCCGTTATAACTGGGTATTCTTAATAAAACAATAATATTCTTGTATCGTACATAATATAGTGCCAGTTGTAAAGGTCGGATAAATACTAGCGCAATGATGAAGAGCAGGATGTAAAATGGAAGAAGTCGCGTCTACATGGCCATTTTAAGATTTAAAGAGCATGTTGAATTCCATTGAATTCATAAATAGTTTAGGCAGAGCTTATGGTAATTGGCATTAGAACATGAGGGCTTTCCTTTGGACATGTTCTTGTCATGTAGTCGAATATGCATTTGAGTGGAAGTATTTTAAAGAGAGCCGAGAGTGGTTCGGAGTCTCCGTTCATCATTTATTCACTCCCGTTTGCTCTCCTTTCTTCCAGAATATCCTCAACACACGGGATTACCCGAATCAGGAACTGCGAGGAGAGGAAAGCAAAAGCTGAAAACTTTTTCACTCCATCTCCATTCCCATCCACTTTCCTCACAAATGATCCTCAAACTCACCATTTACATTTTTCTACTTTTGCATACTAATACTAAAATAATAATACATTAAACAGATGTTTTGACGTCTATGCATATAAATCCGTTTTACCAATAATATTATATAAATATTTGACCTATTTAAAAAGTAAAACTATACAAAGAAAAAAAATTAAAAACTACAAGAGAAAATCCACACTTCCAATCTTCTTATTCTCACTTTTTCATTACTTAAGCCTCATTTTTATGTTTCGTATTTTAATGTCTTCTGATGTCTGTCCGTATATTGAACTCTGTTGTTCTCTTGTAATCTTTCCAAGTCATCTCTTCTGGGTCTTGCATAGCCAGAATACATTGTATATTGTATACTTAAGCGGCCCCTTAAATCTCCAATTTAGAGCAATGAAATACGAAACTGGTAAAGGTAAGGCCGAGTTCATCTCATTACAACTCAAGACAAGAATCCCGACCTATCCAGGTAGACGGAGGGACGTCGCGTTGTTGGAACAATTAACTAAGGATTTTTTGAACCTCCAGAGGAGTCTGTTCCTATAAATCCAATCGCATTCCGCTTTTATCTCCAACACATCGGTCCTTGACGCCTCTGATAATTCGGGTAATGGACGAGACAATGGGAGTCGAAGGACTCGAGCCTTATCTTAATTGGAGACTTTCTCTCGCTCTGATTATTATTTCCACTCACATCTCGCCCTTCTCCCCCTTTGATTCTCACTTTTGACCTCGTATTAGTATTAATTATCCTCAGGCCCAACCATGGAGCCAGACAAGAAAGACCCGCTTGGCTCAAACTGGGAAAACTCAAATGAACCAGAAACTTATATTATTGCTTGAGAAATCTAGAAGGGCCGCTTTTGAAAAGTTTATTCTTCGGAAGTTTCTTGAGACCGTTATGTAATCGCCCTTTAATGCATATATATTTCCCATCATTGCATGCAGAGAGTTAATATTGCCTTTAAGTTATAATAAGACTCGTTTAAAGGTAAATTTTATATTAATTTTATTATATAAGGATCGTATTATGCTATATAATATACCTAATGTTGTATATAATAATATATATTATAATGGAAGCGACTTGAGGAGAAACTCCATTCTTCATCCTTTATGAATGGAATTATGCAATTAGAAGAGCATTTTGAAAGAGGAGACCTTTTAAATGAAACACGGGGGCTTCTGGGTGTAGTAATTATGAATCCAGGAACGCATATTAATTTCCAAAGGTCATTCCAAGGGGCTATTAATGAAATGATGCAACATCCACTATTTATTATTTGATTCTTTCAATTCAACCGGCTCTTGGAACCTTTTTGAAGAAACTAGGTTTGATGAAGGGGATTCAAAATAACGTGTAGGGTAAGGTTAAGTAATTTCCTGGTTTTTCAAGCGCCTTTATTTTTTATCCAACAATTTGATAAGAATCAAAAGGGCAAGAGGAAGACCCCGTGTTGTCCAAATTGAAATTCAATGGAAGCCTCTATTTATATTTCCGAAACTCTTTTTTCAAGTAAAAAATCATATCTGGAATAGTCATTTATTTTCTTTAAATATTTATATTAAATAAATTGTTTAACATGTAAAAAATATTAGATACCTTGTGAAAAGTTGTTTTCTCTTTTGCTTGAATTTAAAAGAATAAATAAATAGTTATTGCTTATAATTATATGATTTGCATCAACTAGAAACTATAACTAATGTTTATAATAAAAATTTTTAACCATGAATGGAATAAAATCATATTGTAATTTTAGTATAAAAATCATTTTCCTTTGTTGGGACAAGATGAAATGAAATTAATAAAAAGATCTTCTGGTAAGAGATTCCTCTTATTCGGCTCATAACAACCCGACAATTGTTATTCATCGGGCAAAGACGCAAAGATCTCGTGGAGCGCCGTCGCTCCCTCCAGTAGGACCAAAGGAGACAAAGGATTTCGGAGAAGGCAAAGAACCCTTGGTACAAAGGACCGGAGAGGATAATAGGAAAGACGAGAGCGAGCAGATCACAATCAGAAATGTGTAATAAATGAGGAAGCGTGAAGAAGAGAAACTCCCTCATTCATCTTTCTCAAATATAATTTCATTTATAATAATCTTATACTTTAATATTCGGTAGATATATAATCGCCATCACAAGGGTATACTCTTTCTCTTAGCTCATTTATTTTATATATGAAGAAGGTCTGTGAGGATGAGAAGGCTCGCTGCGAGTCGTGTAAAGCCCACCGCCGCTTTACCGACAAGGGTGAAACAGAAGAAGAAGCCGAGAAACTTCTTCGGAAGATCTCACTTCAGAAGAGAGATAATAATGTGAACATTCATGATTCATAGGATGAGCCAGGGAGTTGTAGGGTATTTGGGAGCACGAAGAAACCAGGGTTCTCCCTAAACACTTTCTTATATCCCACTATGAATTTTTAACTGCTCCTTTTGGCTCTCTTGAGAGGCCGAGGAAGAGCATGAGGAAGGCCACTTTGTTCAAAATTTCTCTTACACCACCCGGCTCTCTTTTAACTCTCCCTGGCTCCCACAATGATTTATTTCTCCTTCTCAGGTCATCGGCGCTCAAAACATCTTCTCCTCATCTCCTTGCGAAATGAGGAGTTTGGGGTGTAAATCAATTTAGGATCCCTTTGATTAGTCTTTTCATACTTATCTGTTGAATATTTAAAATATTAATTAAGGAATTTAAAGTAGGAGAGTCAAGAGCAAGTTGGAGGGAATAGATTTTAGATAGGAAGTGCACTTTGATATTTTAGCTTGAAGCAGTGTAAGTGTAAGGATAACTTGAGCTTGGCTGGAATGAAAATGAAGCAAATCGATTCTGAGATTCGGGAGGAGATTTATTGTTATTGTTATATAATAGCTCAAGATATGCCTAATGCAATAAATTATTTTATTGATCTAAAACGCTGAATTACAATTTAATATGAAACTATTAGGAAAATAAAAAATCCAATATATCTAGCCCACTGAATAGCCCTATGAAGGACGATATATCTATTTATTTTTATTCAAAAATTAATATAAGATGAACTAATATTAATATCTTATATGAAACTCAATTAATTCAGACTTTTAAGTCTCTTAAATTAATCATTAATCCTGCCTTTTATAAAATGATCCGAGTAAAAGCCCAAATTCTCTCATTTCGTTTAATTGGGCTTTTCAATTCCATTCCGCGAATTTAATCCCTCTGAATATATAATCTTCAGAGCAAAGTTCTATTTTCATTTCATAAAAGCAAATACTAAATTAGAATCGTTTTAATGATGAGCCATAATAGAGAAAATTAAATCTTAAAATTATTTATAGGAATTATTTTATTCAAGTAATAATTTTAAAACTTATTAGTTATAGTTTTCTCAGTTTCATATATTACTTAAAATTATTAAACCATGTATTTAATAATATTTTCTAAATAAGGAAATAAAAAGTAAAACGAATTTATCTCACACGTCGTCGTGGAACAATTTGAGTGTCAATTCGTTTAACCTCCAAGAGCCCCTTGAGATTTAGGGCCGTAAAGACCAAGGTGGGATCTCGAGAGGGTTATTATTGAACGGAATTCTTTAATGACCATAATATTTAGGATAATGACCAGCCCTGGATTCAAATGTGCAAATAAAATAGGAATAAAAATCCCCCCACCTCGAACATCTTCTCTCGCCAGCCGTGGGAAAGTCTCGAGAGTTAAATCACTTTTTTACGAACTCTAATATACCACTAGTGAGAGAAAGTAAATAGCCGTCATTGAGTCTGGAGACGCAGAGTCCAATAGGGCATTCCCAACACTCCACATACTCACCGGGACTTTTTATAGGAAAATCTCTTCTTTGAAAAGCACTACGGGTGAGCTAGGGTTCTTAATTCTTTTACAATAGGAGTAAAACCATACTCTTAAAACATTTTATTATGTCAAAATCCCATTACTCCCCTTTGAACAATTCGAACATCATAAAAAATAAGATTTACCAAAAGATTATATCATACTTATGCAGGTATTGTTAATATTACGACTTTACACTAAATTCATCTTATATAGCAAATAGCATAAAGTATAAAAAATATGTGTGCTAGCGCTTAAAAATAAAATATCTTTATATGTACAGATATATATTTTATATCGCATAAATGAAAAATAGAAGGCAATGTTACAAGCTTGAGATGCCGGTTTTTCACGCGTTAACATGATGTTCAAGAACATCTTTTTGAGTCTGTCGGACTCGGTTTGAGAAAAATATTTTTCTAAGAAACCAAGTGGAAAGGTCGCTTTATTGCACGATCCTCATAGAAGCCCAAACTCTTGTTCTTTCGGACAACTATGGACTCTCAACACAGAGATCCATTTAGACTTGATCCGAGTTTCGGGAGTTTTGTAGGAGCATTATAGCCAAAAGATCATTAATTTCAATGAAATGAAAGTGTCATTCTTTCTCAATTCCGTGGAGATATGCCGTCAGGGCCAGAAGAGACTCTCTTCGAGACGTTTGTCTATCGCGACGATATATTATGGCCTCTAGGACCATTGTCCATTTAGATGGTGGCGGACCAACCGGGGGAGGGTTAACGAGCTACGTGTGCCCACAAGTCTCGGGGAGAAAAATAACATAAATACTAGTCAAGCCCATGATGGTCGTCTCGTGTTCAATCCCACACCAGCTACTGGATCTACGTAATAATACTTCCCTTCGAATATCAAACTCCCCCGTGGACTCTTTGACCTCAAGGGCCAAATTCACACTTTCCATGAACAGAATGCACAATAACTCCCTGGCTAGTTATATCTAACTGTTATATTAACTATTCTCTGCATTTCACTCTTTCTTGATACTAACTATGTATATATGTGAACTATAAGCTCCTTTAGCATAACTAAAATATATTACTCGTGTATTCCTATATACATTTATAAAAGTCGTTGTAACATGTTACGTCTTTATATATTTTTCTGTAATTGTATCTACTTGTACGAATAAGATTTTCTAATGGAGATGAGGATTTCCAAAAAACTAATTTTCTCTTTTTCCTTCACATTAAATGTTCCATAGCTAGAAATGGGTCTGTTTCATTGCTCAACTTGACTTGTTCGATTCAATGTCTATGTTCCTTGAACAACGTGTGTAATCTGTGTGTATGGTGTGTATACCTTTGTGAGTAGGAAACTATGGTGATGAATGCATTAGTTACTATATGGTATTGCATCGTACACGGCCACAACGGCTCCACGATGCTAGATAAGTGTCTGACAGAGACATTCATTAGGGAAACGAGAAAGTTTACGTCGTAGGACCAAGCAGATAAATGACAGAAGAGGCAGATACGCTCCTGCCTTCTCAAAAGACACGAGCCCCTATTAGTATCACTTAATCAAGACGAGGAGATCATTTTCCTCACACCAATTCTCTTTTTCTTATAATTTATAACTCTCGAAACTCTCAATGTTCACCGAACATTTAAGTCTATAAAGAAATTACCCAACTTGAAATCCTATGATATCAATGTAACTAAAATTGTAAATTTGGTCAGTCAAATTAGCTATGCATGTAGATAAGTTTAATATAAAAAGTTCATTCACAATATAAAACTACCATAAAAATAAGAGTTTTTAAAGTCAAATATATAAAAATATAAAGTATATCTAATACAACTAGAATATGGATAGGTATACCTATTTGTTGAAAGCATTTTATTATAATCTTACAAGATATAAGAAAGACGTTTTTTGAATATTTGGGAAGTGTTGGACGCAGGTGAGATGTTTTGGGTATTCAAATGACTCCTGTTGCCGGACCCATTCTAATTTGTTTTCCCCTTGTCTCGTGTTCTTGTGTTCTTGTATGCGAGTGTGTGTGTACGAATGGGTGATAGGACGATTGTGTGTAAGAAGTGAGAGATGAATTGGCTCGTTCCTGCCGTTGTTAACTCATTAACTCTATCGCGTAAAATCACATACTCATGCTCACCTTCCATGTTAATTGAGATTTGAGTAATGGGAGCTTTAAGGGTCTTTATCTATCATTTCACTCTCATTATTTCCCCTTATCTCCCTCTGGATCCGACGAGATACTTCGTCGAATAAATTACTCTTTTCTCTCTCATCCGCCAAGGTTCCTCGACAGCTCTCGGGACTAATCGCTCCGTAAATGTAATTTAAATACCTTTAAACTCTCCCTATCTACCAGTGGCGTGCATCAGTTATGAACCTGATGTTGCTCCTTGTTTTCATTTCCCACATGTTCAATTCCTTTTCAAAAGCTCTTTGAACAATTAAATTATTTCTTATTTAAATATTTAATTAATAAAGTTCTTGAATGAAATTAGGGTAGATTTGACGACTTATTTTTACAATGTTAAATTTTCGATGCATTTCAATAGTAAGTAATTCATTTTATGCTAAAAATATTTAAATGATTTTAATAAAATAATTAAGTATTAGTAAATTTTTAGTTGAAAAAGCTTTTACCTCAATAATATTATGGCTTGTTTTTGCTGCAATACTAAATTTTACTAAAGAAACTTTGCAAATAATGAATAAATTGATGCAAGTTTGTTTATGTTTAAATACGTTCAAAAGTTAATGTTGACAACGCATTGTAAAAGTGAATGGGGAAAATAGTTAATATTAAATAGTGGATATTCTTTTACAAGAGTTTGGGAGCTAATTTGAATTAAACGGCTTGTGTTGAGATTATTTGGATGATATTTCATAAGTCCTTAAAAGAGAAAAGAGAGAATGGAACGAAGAAGGCGTTGACTTTGATGATATCAAGGCGAAGAGGCTTTCCTTGCTCGCTCGTTTGACTCAATGGGGAAGCCGGCGAATCCAATTAGATGAACTTTAGATAAACGTCCTCACTTTTACGATTATTAGCTATTTTGATGCGTGAAGAAGGAATTGTTCCTTGATAAAATTCTCCTTGTTGAGAGGCGAGTCATTAAGAGTCTGTCCAAATGGATTACATTCCTACCACATCCTTCCTCATCTTCTTCTTCGAGACAGCCTAACCAACAGTGGCCTAATGCATCCTCTCAGTCCTCCAATTCTTCCTGGCTTTATTACCTCATCGGCATTTAAGCTTCATTGGGGGATCGTAGAGAAGACAATTCACTCGCATGGCACTCTCTTATTTGTCAATTCAACTTCATTGATTTGATAAATCACTTAATTGAACTATTAGGTACACTATGAAAGATTGTATTTATCCTGACTTGGATAAATACAATCTAAATATTTACAATTATACAATTTGATTATTATAATAATTAAGTTTTAAATCAATTGACGCTACATTTACACATTATTATATATTTAATTTATTGAGTTCATTCAATCCAGACCAGAGTATAATCCAACTTAATTCTGCAAAAAAGGAAATCATTTTACTTTATTTTAATAAAATAATAATTAACATTTAATTTAATCAACCTTAAATAAATTAATTATTAAAATTTTATCAATATTTTTTCTAATATACTCTTGATAATATTTTTTGACAAACTTTTTCTTCAATATAAAGTAAAAAAGAATGCTTTGATCAATCATTTAATTAGATATGGTAATAAAAGTTTTGGAATGCATTCAATTTATAGGAGAGTTCAAAGGAGGGTTTTGAAAGAAAAAATATCGTGATGAAAGAAAAAGGTGTATGGTTAAACGGAGTCACGCAAAAGACTTTTTCATTTGACTCTCCCAGGAACCTTGATGGAAAATTAAAGAATTTTCAATGCGCTCTCTGCTAATGTTTTAAGGTTCATTTATTGATTTTCCTTGATCTTCCCTCATAAAGAGAAAATTGAAGGGAGTCGTAAAATTCCGTTTACTTCCTCATCGATTATCTTCACTTTTCTTCTTTCATAAACTTTCTCTTGAGATCTCGAAATATCTCAATAACTTCATTTTTCCTTTCTAATATACTTCAGAGTTACATCTATAAAACAAAGTTAAAGTCTCGAGTAATATACGAAATATTATATCTTTTATGCTGAACATGAGTTATGGTTCTTTGCTACCTGTATAAATCCTATGATCCCAAGATTGCATATCATTTCTTACGCTCGCTTCTCAAAACTTTCTGGGGGAAATGAGCTAATGGCAAGCATAGAAGAATTTTAATGCCCATAGTCCAATTTGTATTATACAAGTTTGGGAAAATTGCAAGGTTTAATAATTTCACTCTATCGATCTCCTGGACGAAGTTTCATTCATATTTCATGTTATGCACGGGATGCAATCTAATGAATTATTTCAATCATGTTTTTAAACTTGTTCCTTTCATAAAAATGGCTAATTTGTCTTCTATCATTTTCGACTTTAATATAATTAATTTCGGATCATAAAATATTTACGTATCACTTTGTTTTAGGAACATTAGCATCGGGATAAGCCAAAATATATATATATATATATATATAGGTATATGGAAAGTTAGTTTGTTTGTAATTTGAACTTGGAGAGAATATAAAGTGTGTGGAGAGCTAACAAAGAGAAACTTTTCAAACTCTGCTTAGTTTATAGAGCGATTCCTCTATTTCCATTAAATCTCACAATGTTTAATGTTTGTGAAATGTGATTCGCAATCAAGAAATTAATATTGTATTAGCTAGAGCTTCATTTTGCTTGGAAAATAATCTTTTATCAATAAATGCATCGTGGCATATGCCAGGTCTTGTTAATGCACTCAAGAGCTTCTTATTCTTTTATTACATTATTCAGGTTCTTCAATATAAGTTCCCTGTCTTCTATAGCATAATTGCTATTCTTTTAATATAAATACCATTGCCAATGATGTTTTACACAATGTAAAATACAGATGTATTCACTGTATACACGATATTTTATAAATATGTGATACCTATTAAATATAACGATCTGTTTTATATGAGAAATAAGAGCTGGAAGTGAAGTAAGCATTTGGGAAATTAATTGATGCTTGAACAAACTTTAAACGTATACTTAAACCAAAGACATGGATTAAGTAAGGGCGAGGGATTTTTTTATTTGGGGAGGGAAAGGATGGAAATTAGAGGTTATATCCGAATAAAAATGAGGGCTTGAAGTGATTTAAATTGAAAAGTCTGTTGGTTTTAAGACCCAAATTGTATAAAATGAAGATGAAGTCTTGGTGAGTAATTGGGTCGTAAGTGGGAAATCATACGTTTGGTCTCGGCCTGTATTATATGATTACAATAAAAGGTCTAAAGGCCTTTCGGCTCTCTCATCTCATCTCTAGCAAAACTAAAAGGCATTTTCCTGGAAGCACCCCGAGTTCCAGAGTTTCCATTGTATGAAAATAAGTCTCATCTCGCATGTGATATTACAAACAGCGCGAATGCATCCGCCTGTTTCCTATTAAATTTCACCAAGAGATGATGATCAAATTGTATGAAGGATCAAATAGCGATACCTTCAGGCTTCATAAAACCTTCCAAGAATTCTTTGATGACTCTCTAGAGCAGAATAAATTTATTTATTCATATTTGCCCCCTTTAGCCCTCCGTAACCTTATTAAAATCGAGGAATAGACTCCTCAACTCTCCCCGCGTCAATAATGAAATGTTTACGAGAAGAGGGAGAATAAGGGTCAAGGTGGTGGAGACGCTGTTTGCTCTTCAAATCCCATTACTCCCCTTATATTGTCATTCTTTTGCCTCATTGTTCAGAGGATTTGAATGAGGGAGAAGTTATATGCACCAGTAAATCTTTCCCATCAATTCCCACTTTAAATTGCCTATTTCGACTCAAACTCTTTGTGCACACATGGGATCTCAATACTTCTTACTTATGCTTTAACACACCATAGTTGACTGAATCTATTCTAGATATATCTTGATATATGATAAATCTACCAATTAGTTATAGGTCCTTTAAGATTTTAAGCTTAAATAACTCCCTTTCAGATCATGTGTAGAATTATACAGGTAAATAATAAGTGAATTTAATATAACTTTACTACAAGAGCCATTTCATGAAGATGTGCTGTTTATAAGATTATTAATAGAGTATAAGAATATAGTTTTTATATAATAATAGTGTAAGAAAATAGGTGTAAAGAATCTTCTTATGGACATCTTAAAGGAGAAAATGAAAGAGGTGACCAAAGTCTCGCCATGTCTCATCATCACATTGGTTTTTCCCTCGTTATTTTTGTGGTTATGATGTTGAGGTAAGGTTTAATACCATCATTTATAAGCCCATCCCCTTTTCTTCTTGGTGAGTGATGGGGCAGGAAGAGCTCGTTTTCTCCTTCAGTTGATCAAATTCATGGTCAAATGAATGGGACGGAGATCCTGAGCGAGGAAGATCATCAGCCTTCTTTTCATTCATTTCCCTTTGTTAAGGCTCCTCTGGATGTTCGCATTACCATAAGATATACTTTAAGTAAGGCGAGACGTCGACGGGCCTCTCGCACACGGCCCAACTAATATTAAACTCCCATTGAAATTCTCCCCGTCGACTGTTTGCCTAGTTTATCATAAATAAATTTGGGGCCGAGGAGCCGGCCTGACTCAGCTATTTACGTGGAAATAACGCTCTTTCTCTACACCATGCATATATTAGGATAATTCGAGTATGAGCATGATCTCAAAAGAGATTTGTGAAAGACATCTTTACTTATTTGCCAAACTGTATTAAATATATTGATCATTAAATTTTTTGCACCTAACGATTTTTATATTAAGTCCTCCCAATCCAGTTGCGACCTAACAACTTTTACATTTTTAATGTATAATTTAAATTTAATTATTTATTATTAATGGCTTTCCGATTATAATGATTGCATCAAAGTTAGTAAATAGTTGATACAGTGCAGTAAGGAATTAAAAATTATTATGTATGTTTAGTGTTGCCGCATGCATCCATTTATGCATCATTTTATGCATCCAGATGCATGATTCATAGATTTTTTGACTACTTGTCCTATACCACTAATGTATTTTATGCACCCATGCATCCGGATACATGATGCATAAATGCTATGCATCCGTCAAACGGCAACACTATGTATGCTAAATCGAATATTGGTTTTTAGGTTTTCAAATTTTGATTTTATAAATTCAATAAAATTCTAATTTGTCTCTAAATTATTTAAAATTGAAAATTTAATATCTGTAAGCGAATTAGAATTGGAATTAGTGAAGAATGAGGGAAAAGATACAATTTGCAAGAATTTATTGTCGAATTCTTGCTGAATTGCTCAAATTAAACGAAATGCAAATTCAGCTCGAACTGCTTCAAGTTGGGAGAAAATCATTCATACGTTAATACAGAGATTTGTCAAAGTCCTCGATTAATCCTCAATGAAGAATGCCATTCAATTATTTCCAACTTCATAGCCAAACTCAATTTGAAAGTTTCCAATAATTAAATAGTCCTAGCGCATACAAATTCTCATATGTATTTTCCTATATATCTAGTCCAATTTATTGTACCAGCATAGAAAAAATTTATCAAGTTCTCGAGAGCACAAGTTAACCAAACATTTAACATTATTTAATTTAAACACTCAACTTGTCCTTCAACGTGATTGACGAGGACGATGAAAAATCAAAATTGAAATTAAGACACCACAATGCCCATGTTGCACTCCACCTGAGCAGACCATAGCGAAATGAGAAAAAACTATAATGATGGTTAGCCTTTGGTTTATGAGTGTCTGAAAAGAGTAATGAAGGAGTGTGTAAACAACACAGCGTGAGAGGGGCCAAAGATCTTTGAATCCTCCTGAGTCACTTCGTCTCCACCGAAGGACACCCCTTTTTGCATCATTGTCTCCGAGGAGGAGGACTCTGAATTAATTCCATCTCAACAATGACCCCTTGTCTCCACCAACCCGGGAGATCATGATGCATGGGAGACCGGAGGTCTGCGGGTCAAGTACAAAGAGTTATTTTTCACACCCCATCTCGGATCTTAATTCCTCCTCGGCCCCATTCTCACCTTCTCCTCCCAGTCACGCAACTAAAGTACTGTCAACCACACACCCAGCCAGGCACTATAATACCCATAGATGAGATAATAAATACTCTTATTTATAATGGCATATGTATGTATATTAGCCATATGAATATTAGCCGTTGGATATTAGCCATGCCATAATGCTATGTGAAGTACGAGTAAACTTGCTTTTGTACAAGCTTGCTTGCTTGCCCTTAACCATATTTTAATAGACAGAATGGTGAATGGAGAAATTTTTATTGCTTTGAAGAAAATATTAAACTCATTTTAATTTCAGTTCAGCGCCTTGTATAATAAATACACCAGCTAGGGCTCATTCTTCCTCAAAGAAACTCTTAAATTATATTGGCATTCCTCCCCATAGCGGCCTCAATTCCCAACAAATCACTTTTCTCCCACCACACCGCCACGAACAAGAATCCTTAACTCATCACCACCACGGCCATGCTATGCTGTTATTGTACTTGGGATCTCCAGCTCGGGTACAACAATAAACAAGAGAGGCACATTCTCATGAGTCAGAACAAATAAGAGAAGAAATCAGTGAGATGAGGTTATTTCATTATTTCTCAGCTCTGCCATTCTTCTCATTCTCAAGGAGGAGATCTGGGAAATGAAATTAGAGCCACGGCGCGTTCACATTATTTGGGTCTTTCTCTTGGAGCAAATCTCTAGTGCTGATCTGTTTTCTAGCGTGTGTCTCTATAGCGAGGGAGAGAGCGAGAATGAAGTTGGTGTGAAATTCAGGTTTGGAGGAATTGGATGGGATAGGAGCTACAAGTGCGAAAGGCCGCATACCAAGTACAAAGGCCAAGAGGATCCTCAATGGTGCGGGCGGAATGAGAATGATCGTCAGCCGTGGTGTGGATAATATGGGATGGTTGGGAGAGAAAGACGGTGCCGACGGAGGCTCAGTGATTCGGAACACTCAACCTTCTCACTTTCCATTTCGCGTGATCATCTGAAAGGGATATTATGAAAGTGAGCCGACGGCCATCACATTAATGCCCACCACCGCCATCCGAACATTAAACATTACACGGACCACTCCAGCCCTCCATGAAATGCACACAAACGATAGATTAATAATTTTCCAAATGGAATGCATGCTCATTCTACAGTATTCGAAAACAACTTGTTCTCATAGGAAATAGAGTATAGAAATATAGAGGAAAACTGACTGAGCGAGAACTCTGAACCCTTTAATGCTAACAAACTTCCACAGTTGCTCGTTAGAACCCCTTTAATATCTGCTACATGATCTTTAATACGAGTCTTCTTGTTATTATATTGTATAAGCTTTGTATGTTATATTACTTGTATAATAAAGCTAATATTATATTGTAGTTCACAATAGTTAACTGTTTCTTATAATGCATTAAAGAGGCTTTTATAACAAAGTCAAAAGGGAAAATGTATATAGGAGACAAAGGCAATAATCGCTCAAGAGAAAAGCATTCCAGGTATTTTACCATTTAAATCCAAAATAGGAAAAGATGGACAAAATGGCTATTACAATTATTGCTTGACCTATGGGGGATTCCTTAATGTGTATATCACTACATCCAATATATTTATAAGAGAGTATATGGGCCTTTGTATATTTATCATTATAGTTATAAGAAGAATACTCAACAGATTGTTCCAGAAGTATAAATGAAATAGAAAGGTATTCTATTAAGCGTATAAATGTCTTGTTCATCTATTCTGTATAATTTAAGGATTTGATTTGAGTCTGGGATTTATAAGGAGTGATCGTAGATGGTTGAGGAGTGTAACCAGAATGTTGAGAGAAAGCAGATGAGGTTTGGCCGTCTTCCACTAAATGGATGGGAGGAGAAGAGGCGAGATTGAGTTCAAATTGAATTCCGTGCATTTTTCATGTCAGTCACTCATCAAGGGACGGCAATTTACGAATTTATGACTTTCATCCAAAATTCAATTATGACTCATCGCCTCCTCCCCTGATTTAAACTCTGAATGATTGATCAACGAGGTCTTATCAGCTCTTCACATGCGAAGGCGAAGCCTTTAATTAAAAGATCCGAGAGTAATTGCTCTCTATAATTCAATACATCCTCGCTCTTGCACAAGGCCTAATTTAAATATTTCTAACTCACAATTTGTGCATCATCCTTATTTTAAAAAGAAAACGCCGAATTTAATAAATTAAATTTTTTTTAAATTTTGAAAATTAATCAATTTATTAGATATGAATCTTTTGTTCCTATTTGGTCTAATACATAATTTGCATATTATTTTGTTTATAATTGTCGGTAAAATAAATAATTACAAGGTTTAACAAATTCTTAATATTCAAAAATGCGTTTATCGACGTGCGTGAGGAAATTGAAAATTCCATAAAAGACTCAAATGTAAATGGAGTCTTAAAGGGAAACATGAACATTCCTCTAAAAGAATGTTGATGAAGATGAAGGTGTATTGAAGATGAGAGTTATTAAAAGTGAAGAATTGATTGCTTGAAAGCTGTTGAAATAATAAAAGTCTTTCTCACCTTAAGTACACGGTGATGATTGGGGGAGTTTCCTCTTGGCTCTTCTCTTGCTCTTATAATGTTGATCCTTACAAGAATCCTTCTATATTTGGAGCGTGGCCGAGCAAGGTTATGTTTCACCTCTCCCATCTTCAACTGTCTCATTTAAACGAGTCTGTTTTCATTGAGGCTCGGAGTTGAAAAGCCGTCTTTGCAATGAGTTATTACCTCACTCTCGCTCCAATCACAGTAATAGGCAAACAGAGAGACATTTGACGGAAATTAAAACAACCTGATAAGAACTCCAATCCAATGAACTTCTCAAGGAAAATTCTAAACCTGAGACTTCCAATGTAAAACATACAAAATATGCAACATGAGTAGGACTTAATCAACTCACTTGATATGAAATGCAAAATGAGATTTTGTCTTTCTCTTCAGCACGTTGTATGAGTCAATTTCTATACTTTAGATATATAAGTTTTTTCAATTTGAATTTTTGAATAGCTGATATATTCATATAACTATTGATTATCTAAATTCTACGTTACATAATATAAAATATATTGATCTGTTTATGATTTGAACAAACTTAACCGCATGCTAAATCTAATATACGTCAATTATACCTCATTCCACTCCGAAATACACTCGAAATTTTATTATCCGATAATTATTTTCACCGATACGTATGTATTTTAATAGGAAAATATTTTTTGTTTTTTTAATTTCGAGTGCATTTCCGGACTGAATGAGATATAATGTACAAGGCTTTTCTTATGTGTTTGTACATGATGGGTAATATTCTCGTCAGGATGTTATTGAGATTTTGAGAATCTATATACATGTGTGTAATGTAAAAAAAAAAAGTAATCCACTTCCTTGAGCCCCTCGAAAAAGTCCATGACTCTTGGCGTGTTCTGGAGGAAGAGTGATTCGAGTGGATCTTGTAAAGACACGAAAAGTCCGTCGCGTAAATTTGGCCCATTTTAACCACCTCCTGAGACCTTTGGCTCCTGGAAAGCATTTTGTAGCGAGTTGATCCTATATGGTCTGGTTGAGAGTAAGGAGAGGTGGAGGAATAATGTCCTGCTTCTCACATGACTTTTCACTCTCCGCTGGTTCCCTCATCAATTTTAATGGGCTGGGCATTGGACGGGCTCGAGTGTCGGGTATTTATTTCATATTATTTCTTTCTATTTAGCTCCGGTCTACTGCCAAGATCCGCCGCCTATCATTAACGGCCATTACACGAGGGAAAACGGAGAAGAGCCTCTTCCAGGAAAGCCAGAATCCTTCCCTTATGCCATTGAGCTACAGGCCAAATGCGAGCACCTCAACTTCTTTCTCAAGTGCTCCGGGAAATGTGGGAAGATTCGGTGTGATCGGAATGGATATTGGAAGACGCTGGATGGAGGGGAATTTGTCTCTTCCTGCACGGAGTCCCATCACTCATCTCATGCCAATGGCCATTATGGTCAGTATAAATCTCTTCATATTATTTATTTAATATTTAAATATTACTGCTCGTAGTTCTTATCGTAGTTGAGAGAACATCAATTGGGAATTTCAATTAATTTAAAAAAATTCTTAAATGTTTATTTTATATCTTTGTTTAAATTACGCTTTATGGTATTTTTTAATAAAACAAAAGCAATCCATCACAATTTCACTTGGCTTATTTCAAATTATTGGTTTACGAGCCATTTTACATGGGAAATATTTACTAAATGAAAATTTCCCTTGTAAATCACATTCGTTTGGTTGTGATGACTCAAGAACGCACACACGGAGATTCGTAAAGATTTTTTTTCAACCGTTGAACTTCCTTGAGAGAAGTAAGAAGAAGGGCAAGTAAAAGAAAAATCGCTTTTTCGAACGACTTTTTCGCATGATTGCTCTTCATTTTGAAATTGTAATTACCGTAGAAGGAGAATATGTCTCAGGACTCCTTCTAAGGAAGGTCGTCTTTCCGGAAAAGTTATTTGGGTTGAGAGGATAAATTTCATTTAGATTGATTAAATCTCGTGATGGGTCGGAAGAAGGCTCCGTGAGACTGACAAACAGATACCTTTAGACACTTTATGGCTCCAACTATTCAATTTATGTGTAATCAAGTTCATTCCTCCCGCATCTCTTCATGAGATTCATTGGAAATCAGATTTTATCTTCAATGTCTCCCCTTATTTACTCCGAATCAATTTATAATGTTTTTAAATTAAATTACGTTTTATGGCCATACAAAATAATATAAATTGTCAATTCTTTCTAAACATTTTAAAATCCTCTTAACAGTTTCTACTTTATCTTTGCCTTGTTACATGTAAACAGTAGTTCTTTTAAAAAACCATTGAAGAACAACAAAGTCTTGTAATATAAAAACTTTCTGAACTTACATTAAACTAACACAACCCCTTGCATTGTGCACCTTGTAAAGTTACTGTTTAAACATTTTTTATCTTTTTTATCTTGGAGAATCCAAGAAAAGTATAACGTTTAAGTTTAACATGCTCATAATTTCTCAACTTAATGGCTTCATTCAGATAGTTTAAAGTTTAAATTGCAAATAAATAGAACTACCTTTAAATTACAAAAGTTTGCTTTAAAAGGACCAAAAAAATAAATAAATAAAAAGCGTAATAATGTTTATAACCTGAAAATTCATTTTATCAGTTTTATAACTCAAAGAGATAAAAGGGTTAAGAAAAAGTCCGCAAGTTATTCAATTCAGAGTATTGTGAAGCTAAAACTAAAATGCTTTTTCTTAATATTTATTACATTTTCCATAAAATAACTGAACTTTTTAGAAGAATATCAATAATTGTAACTCTTAATTCATTGAAAAATCTACACATTAAATCTGAAAATGATTTATAAATTTTTTATTAATTTATATTAAAATTATTTATTTGCTCGGTTTAATTATAATTTAACAATAAAAAAATGAAAAAAGTTTTTTTTAAAATTTTTTCGATTAGACTTGGTCACTTCAATAAAGAACTACTTGGTTCCATTGCTGACGGTGGCGGTGATCCTGATCGTGGGGACAATTTCGGTTCTCATGATCCGCCATCCTATATTCTGTAAGAAGACGGAATGCGGAAACAGTTCCATGAATCCGTACCTTCCGAGTGGCGGAGATGGCGGCGAAGGCGGCGGCGGCATGACTTCTTCCTCGGCCCTTCCTCCTTCCCTGGACTCTTTTCCGGTGGCCATGAACACCGGCATTTTCGTTCCAGGGGCTCGCTATGACTTGAATGAAATGAACTTTCAAGACTCTCCACTTGTGGGAACTTCCGTCTTCAAGTGAATTCATTTTCTCTCTCATCATCATTCTCATATTTCTTAAACTGTACAATGATTTTTGCCAAGTGAGAAAAAGGACAAATTATTACAATGTTTACAAGTGTTAATTTTAAAAATAAACTCTCGAGCTCTCCATCTTCATTAAATGTAATTACCTTTTTTGACAAACACATATAAAGTACACCAGCACACAAACACACGTTATATTATGGAGAAAAATGATGAAATATACAAAATGATGTATATTATATTGTTAATATTAAAAGTAAATCTTCTAGCTTTCTACTCAAATTAGTCTAATAGATTTTAAATACCTCTCTTTAAATATTAAATAAATTAAAGATCAAAGTGGTGATGTGGTATATTATTAAATTGTATTTATGACCTAATATAAATTTAAATTGAGTAATCCGAGGAATGAGCAAGATCTGAAACGAGATTGGTTAGTTTAGTTAGTATTGGTTTAAGACATTTTTATTTATTTGCTAAACTGGAATCATTAAAAGGATCAATATTATTATATTTAACATTTTTGTAACAGAAAAAGAACACCTCGAGATCTATTAAATTTTTTGTATTTTTAATCTATAGTTTTAACTTAATTATTTATTATTGGTGGCAAAATAGAATATAGTTAATATTGAATTTGGCAAGGCGTTCTCTCGCATTGTTCTTCTAGATTCTAGATAGATGTCTAATGAATAAGGGAATGCGGCGTTTTTGTCAAATAACATTTTGACAGAAGATTCTACATTTTTCATAAAGGTTTTCTTTAGGACTTTTAGGGAAATTTGGGTAAGAAGAAAATTTCCAGCTTTTGGTTTTTGCATACATTCAACATGGTGGCGTGTGTCTTTGATGTGAGATTCAATTGGAAAAAAAGTTTTGGGAATTTCACCTTTTATTCCAGGTTAAAACAGGACGGAGCCAGAGATTGTACAGGGGGATCAATAGAGAATTCATGCATATTCTTTTATATTTTACAATTCTCCTTTGTTCCCTTCAAATCTCGCGATCTCTCCAATTTCAAAATTTCTCTTTACTCTTTAATTTGTTTTCCCCTTGAACTTTCCCTAGCTCACGTTTCGCTCCGGAGCGGAATGACGTCGGTGTCCGCAAATAGAATTTTAAATACAATGAACCTCGTAATTGAATTTGAATTTTTAATGGACGAGGGGGTATTAATAGAAAAAGTTCGTCGTGTCAGTCAGCATTATTTCCCTTTCCGATATACGGATTTTCAAAATTGAGACAAACAAATTTTAGTTCCATAATAAACTTAATTTTATTATTCCTCTAAGCCAATTTAACATTAAAAGTTTCTCAAAATCGAGTAATAGGGTTTTGATTGAACAAGGCCGAAAATACGGTTAAAGTATTATGGAAAAACTTTGCAAAATTTAAATGAAATGGAACCACAATAGAAAAATAGAAATTCCTAAATAACTTTGAAAGGGGCTCTTTCTTCATTCTAATGGTATACATACATTACTAAAATTAAAGGATATTGATGGTAGGATTAATAAAATATGCTTAAATCTTGACTTAAATAGACAGGTATACTTTATTTGTATATTAAGATATATAAGATTGGCAAAAACATCATCCTTTGGTTATAAATAGTTAACTGGTTTTACGTAATTAAGACTAAAATACTAACTCAAATCATCAGTATATATATGTAGGCTTAAGCTATACTCATTAAATAAATCACGTACATAATGTGGGACGAATTCTAAAATGTAATAGTAATATTGTGCATAAAAATATACATACATAAGAAACTGTATTTATTAACAAAATACTTATAATGATTTTAAATATCTAAATACAAATTGTTATCACAATTGTTAAAACTTTAGAGTTTAAGACGTTCTTTTCTAATGTATGATTTTCTTAATTATTTTGTGTAAATAAAAGTTTCTTTTTAATTGAAAGTATAGATGTAAATAATGTATATATATATTAAGATAGATAAAGTAAATAAAGTAAGATAGATAAAGTACTGGAATAAATTTAAATGTGTAAAATTCCTAAAGTAGGTAATAAAGATAAAAAGTCGAATGCTCCTCTAATTATAAATCCTCTATTAATGTTCTCATTATGATTAAAGCTACTTGAATCTCGCGTGGCAATTTCTGTGATTATACGTACTATTATGAAAATGATACCAAATACCTTCATAACGTCATACTTAGTAAATATGCTGAAAAATAAAATGGTTAAAGCTTCAAAATTTAATATTTTCTCCAGTGAATGATCTCAATTTCTTGAAGTTTCATGATTCAAATTTAATTCCAAATAATGCCTACTTAATTAAAAATGGTATGATAGTAGTATAACATTTTTTATGAATTCAAAATGAATTATTTTACCTAAACCTGTAAATATGCATTAAGAAAATATAAATTAAATTATCTAATTGATAATAAAATTAATTTGAAATTATTAGATAAATAGATACGATTATGTCCAACTTTGTCACTTACTTAGATTAGCGTATTTTATTTGGTAGCAAAAATAATTGTAATCAGTGAATGTAATGTAATACTTTTTATGTATAGGAAAATACTATCGGTAAATTGTAAGTTTATTTGAAAATCATAGTTTCCGAAACTTACTACACATGATACATGTAGAAAGCACGGAAAAAGAGGGTACTTTGTAGAAATCTAAACTTTTAAAACCTGATAATATTTAATACGCATACCTAATTAAACAATAATTGATTTGGGATAAATTCAAAAGTGTAAATATTTATTATAATATAGACGATTAATGAAAAATTAAATTGAGGAGACTGGAGAAATTGGTCGGGGTTCACAATTAAATAAAATAACTATCAATAGGTTTACATGTTAGTTAGCATAATAAATTATAGTATTTTATCATAGTTCTAATGACAATTGCTTTGATTTGTTAGCTATTAATTTTAAGAATTGAGCAATTTTAGATAGTTAGTGTCTATGATTTTACTTTACTTCCTACTATAATACATTCTACTATTGGGTAGCATTTTTTTAACTTCGCATCCACAGAGGTAAAATTTGGAAATAATGCTCCAATAACATGGCATTCTAAATATCTCCCTGATGTTAACCAAAGCCAGAACTTTTAAAACATTTTTTATAATCAGTTTTTTGCATACTATCCATTTGTATTCTTAAATTTTCTGGCTTTGGTTAACATCAGGGAGATATTGAGAATGCCATGTTATTCAGAGGGAGTATTCGAGCGCTATTTCCAAATTTTACCTCTGTGTATGCGAAGTTAAAAAAAAATGTTATTCTATTATAAATTTTAGTAAATATTTTGATTCAACGCTGTGGTTGGACTTTAGGCATTTTTCGTGTTTTCTTATTTATCAATAATTGTAAGGTTGCATATTATTTGCGAATTTAAATTCAACTTTATAAATTAGATTTTTCCTTTTATGAACTGTAATGTAAAACGATATTGTTTGATGGTGAACCAATTATAAGTTTGATGAATAAATTAAAGAGAAGTGATGAATTATCCATAAACTTTAAGATTGAGTCTAAGAAAGTTGTTCTGCCACTTGTATTATAGACTATTTAACCAACTTGCAATTTGCTACTTTCAATTAAATTAAATAATTAAAAAATAATTGTATATAAGATTTAACATCCTATAAAAACTAAAACTTGATGTACTTATGTTAATTTATTCAATAAAAAATGTATCCTGAAATCCAACTAAATATTATTAATAAAATATTTTAATGAAAATCTATAAATATTTATTTAATAGTTCCCTTGCATTATTGATTTGTTTAGCTTTTATCTTTATTTCATATATTCATATTATTAAAAGGGATAAAGAAAACACGATTAAAAGTTAATTTGAACTAAAGATTTTAAAATTTTGAAGGTAAACTTAAAAATTAGAAATTTGGTTCTATAATCTGGATGTAAAATTTTTCTTGAAAAAGTGAAGAAATGTTGATTCTTGGTTATAGAGCCATTGAAAGGCAGCGTGCAATTAGCTTTACATTCTAATCGTCTCATAACTCCTCGTCCAACACGTGCTGTGAGGAGAGAGTCATAAGAATGAAGATTATCGTGCCGAGACAGCAGGACAATGGTGTAGGAAGAGCCATAGAGGAGCCGAGAAAGATTACCGAGATTGCCGGACCATCCAAAAACCAAAGGTGAATTTGGAGAATTTCTCGAACGGGGTAAGTTCGAGGGTCGTTAGGATAGTTAGGAAGGATATTAATGTGGCTAGAAGGCCATTGAAAGCAGTTGGAAATCTCCTCCGCGCTCCCACCAGACCAAATGAATGGAAATTCAGGAAATTGAGTCTACAAAGGCATTTAATATATTATCTCATATTGTATAATATATAATACAATATAATACTATATACATTCAGCAACACAGCATCAGGAACAAAATAAGCTCCTTTAAAAAAATCTTAAAAGAGATAAGTATGAGTAATTCTTGTAGAGATGAATAGACCGACTGTAAAAGTTTTCTCTAGTGGCTTCGGGTAAGTACGAGTTTCATACAATCACACGATTATAGTATATTCTCTTATTATGTATGGTAAATATTTTACTATATTACAAGTTAAGCATATTTAACTATACAAGTCAAGTTATATGAGCACGAGACGATGGTGCATGGTGATGACGATAGCGTTGAAGAAGAATAAGGTGGCCGATTTTGAGACTTCCAAGGGACGTCGTCGTATTTCTGGAGAAGAGTGAGATAGGATAATGATTATGAAGAGGTGGCTCAGAGGGCCCATTCCCAGGCCCCTTTGTGTTCCTCAAATAAACGTATGTGGTTATCTTGGCCGAGGCCGGGCCTTGGGATGATGTTCGCACAAATCACGAGGGCAGACGACGACGCTGACAAGAAAAACGCCTTTTGTTGGTATTTTCATTACCGTGGAGGTCGTAAAATGTTGGGAGCAAGGAGGATCACCGCTTGTTCGCACTTTGCATCCCAAAGTGATCACACACGCCGAGCTCACCTTCCTTACACTATATTAGCCATCTTGAGAAAGAGTCTATTGAATCGAGAACAATTCATTACACCCCCTTTTCCCATCCCCTACACGAGTTCTGCTTACACCCACTCATTACTTACCTTTTATTTACTACTCCACTTTGGGGAGGCGAGTTGGCTGAGTTAATTGACCAACCGATCGGCCTCCCAATAGAATCTTTACACTTCCTCCATAACACTCCACAAAACTCTTCCGTATGGTTAGAGTCCTTGGCATGGATTATTTTCTTTTTTTCACTCTTATTTTTACCTTTCAGATTTATTAATTGCTTGAATATCTAATTGACATTTGAAAAATAATTTTTTAGTCTATTTGAATCAACTAGACTTTCAACAATGATTTTCTGTGAATCCACTTTTATTTTATTTTTAAATTGAGTTAACCGTTTTTTGTTATAACCTTTTATAACCATTTGAATTTTATTTTATTTATTATTGAATATATATTATAAAACCAGATTTAATCAGTGTATTTACACAGTATTTATTATTATTAGATAATACTGTGCCTATATGCTCATGAAGAATGAAGAGTTAAAAAGTAAATGAAGCAATTTAAATTAAAGAAACGAGGGCATAAAAATTGAATTGAACAAAATTTGACGCCTCACATGTGATTTGCATAAAAGGAATGCGACACCCAAATGATCCTCATCGTCTCCAAGAGTGGGAATCTGAAAGACGGAGAAGATGAGGACAAATGAGAACAACGGGTGAAACATCGTTTAACTCTCAGACTCTCCAGACGCTCCAAGAATCTCAACGCCTCGCCTGATCTCTCTAGCGCGAATGTAAAGGTGGTAATGAATGGAACATGAAGGAAACGGACGGAATTCCAGTAGCTCTTTTAATGAGCCACGGGTAGTCAGCTCCCCTTACTATTCAATAAATACAAAGGGGAATTGGTAAAGGTGTTTTGTTCCCGCAGACTTATTGCTCCCACTATACGGACGCTTATTGCCTCCATGCATAGTCCTTGTATCATCCAAAGCGAAGTTGAACTTCTCATTAAGTTTCCTTACCTCTAAACTTGAGACATTACTTTTCCATCTATTCCCTCCTGAGCCTATTAGGCCTTTGAAAAATTTAATTACCCCCTTGGGTGACTTTTGGAGCCGATGAGGAGTCGAACGAAGGAAGGAAGGGCAAATAAACAATCAAGGTATTATTAAACGTATTCTGATACATTTAAAGGAGAACGAGATATGGACGAGCCTCATTGTTCCAAGCGATTGCATTGCTCGATTTGAGGGGCTACACGGGGAGAATGAACATGGGAAGTGGTTTGATGGGCAAATTGGAGATCAAAATAGGCCGAAGAATGTATCCATATGGATGATGAATTCTGGGATTCATCCTCCACTGTCCCAGCTGGGGAACAATAAAGTATCACAAATGGCTCTTGCGTGAGAGCGCGCCAGAGGACCCGGCGTCTCTCAAGGCGCCGCAATATTTATTTGATGAAGCTGAGAGTGATTAGGAAAGAGCCTTCTACCCTTTGCCCTTCTTTTACAACTTCACACGGCCTCCTACGAGACATGGAAAGGAACCAAGAAACTCACATTTCATCAATTCCTTATAATCCCATTCAATTCCTTTTATTTATATCCGTAAATATCCGAATTATCATTTTATATGAAAACTATTAAAATGATAAAAATCAATTTCTGAACAGTTGAGACCTCCATGCAGCATCGCGTCTATATGGTGTAATATTTATAGAGTAGAAATTTACAGCATTTAATTTATTTAAAATGAGTATTAGCGTTAAATAAATACTTGATTTTCATTCATTCAAAATTATAAGTAAACGATTTAAACATCCGAAGAATTTCAAATTGGATGGCAAGTCTTGTGAAAATATTGGTAAAATTGGAAAATCATTTTTCTCTATTAGTGTCTGAGAGTCATAGAGTCTTTGGAGTGAGACGAGTGATGGAATGAATTGAGTTACACGCGAGAGGCATTAGTCACTCAATAAAGGCATCTCATTTAAGTGGGCCTCCTCCGATTCTCAATGGGTTTGAAAGAACCAGGAGATTGAGAATTACATCTCTACAATATGTATGACTCTCTTACGATGGAAAATTCCGTCCGAGCTGAAAGTCTCGGAGCTTCCCAAGGGATTTCCTCGGCTCTCCTCGTCTAACTAATAAAGTCGTTGTTGGTCAAAGAGGAGCCTTTGAGTTCGCGAGTGAAGAGACCCTTCATGCTTCAATGCCTCGCCTTCTTCTCCCCGTAAGAGATCCGACCTTCATCTCTTCACAGCCCATAAGGATCTCATAGGTAATCATCCTAACGCGGATCTTCCAGTTCACAAATCAAGGCCCTTATTACAATCATCTTAAATCACATCTCTTGACCTTATTACCATTTCCTTGGAAGTGAACGCAACCAACTGCAGGCAACCAACTGATATTTCTCTCTTGGGCTCTTCAAGACGAAACTCGCCGAGATGACCAATTACGCATCAAATGGATGTGGAGGGCATAGGGAGAAAACGAAGGTTCTCTGGTCATCTTCGTAATATTCCTGTAGTGTTTATGAAGGCATGAGCGTATGGGAGTTGAGGGGTGAGGTCACCACGGCACTTTGAAAAATCTTCTCATATATAATGAAATGTGTTCTGGGTGAAGTTGTGGCTGTCGAAACAGTTTGACAGTAAATTCTGCCTTCCATAACATGCGGCCCTTGTAAGGAATCTTCTTATTTACTCTAATGCACACTTCAATGAGATACTCGAACTCAAATGGGACTTTCAAGATTTCAATTTATCTTCCGTCTCTCAACGTGATTTGATCCCTTTATTATCATTTTAATTTAAATCCTCATTTAATGAGAAGCTTTGCTTTGATCTTTGCAAGATGTACCAAAAAATACAACTATATATCTTACAATTATAGTTATAAGATATTTAGTTGGAATCATATTTAACGAGAATCGTTTTTCGCTTTAAGTTAAGTTAATAACTTAAAGCGAAAAATGTTCTATTGTGTAAATCTTTTATTTTCAATAATTTCTTATTTAATTAAAATATTGATTGGCAGTTTATTAAAATTAACTTTTGAAAAGCTTTTGATATTATTTTTCTTACGGTTTAAAAAAAATTGAAAATTTCGTTGAATATTATCCATTAAATTAATTTAAATTGTAGAATACACCTTTTAATAAGTTAAAGTCACGTATCATAAATTGTAAGAGGAAGAACGAATGAAAATGAAAATCGTAGTCAATTACAAAAGTGTCATTTAAGGAATAAATGAGCTGAGTGTGAAAGGAGAATTTGAGCCGAAGACGCGTAAGGTCATCGTAAACTAACGTGTCATGTCATGTCATGTAGAGAGTGCAAAATACATGACAGGTGTATCTTTGGCTATGGTGCAGAGGGATCCGTCGACCTGTCTCGAGGCAGAGTAATAATATTCCTCTGAATAGAGGCCCAGCCGAGATAAAAGGAGATAAAGGCGAGCTTCTCGGCTGACCGGTTCTCTTTTATTATGAGTAGTGATTCACCCAAAATCCGACGCCTTTTAAGGTCAACCATTCCGCAAAAGCGAGATGGGCGCCAATGAATGGCATGATGAATGTGTCGCAGGGAAGGCGCCCAATGCGGCCGCTTTTCTTTTTCTCTGCTTCAAGACTTTGCTTCAAAAGATCCTCTGGAACTTCGTCAGCGTTCACTACACACCAACAGAGCAAAATACTAGTAATATACTTAAAAGAAGATTATATTACTTTTCTACTACACTTAAAATATTATCCTCTTTCTAAATAACTTGCATCTCATATACCAACTTACCAAAAAGTATAATCAAAGCTAGACTCGGATCTATTAAATACGTAGGTAGTATGAGTTGTATGAGATTTGATATATTAAATATATAGTATTATAAGTATATATTGTTATATTTTGTGGCATGTATTTGTCTAGTTAATGTACTTATGAGAAAATCTTCGCTGTCATCCATTCGAGTATATTAAATGTGTGTGTATTTGTCTCGTATCTGATTTCCAGCTTGCGTGGGTGGGATTTAGGAGGTGTAATGCGACACAGGTGCAGCCATATAGAGTCAAACAGTATCGCATATCTCTCCAGTCCAGCGGACTCCCAACTGAACGCATTGTGTGCCGGGTTAATGAAGGACTCATGCCAAACAACGAGTTAATATAATTGATAGCCTTTTAAATGGGACTAATCAGGTGTGGTGGCTATGGGAAGGAAATCCCTTCCCTCCCTGTGTGCTTGGCCTAAACAATGGGCATGAGGGACGTTGTCTTGATCTCTTCTTCTTTTTCCTAATCGGAGGTTCTCCATGGGTAAGACACGAGGTTGACACTTGAAGAATTTCGAGATGAAATGATACGAGGCGAAGTTGAGGCCTTTCTGTGCCTGCTGAGCCTTCTAAGACATTCAGACACAATCGCCTCATCTTACCACCATTTACCATTTAGCTTCGAATTCTAATCAGATTCAAAAATGGGCAAATGAACTCGGCTGCTCTAATCGGGAAAATCTGCTTTTTCTTCCCAAACTCTCCCATTTGGAACTGAACAAACAAAGGAGATTCATTAAAGATCCTTCTGACAACTACAGAAGTCTTACATTTGGAACACACATTAAATGTTCTTTCCCCTTTGAGATTCTTAGTTTTTCATTCTTGCGCATATTTTGACTCTAGCAGCATCACATGCTTTTAATATAATTGTATTTCAAGAAATATTTTGATCGGTTAACGAAGTAATCTGATTAAATGGATAATTTAAGGAAGCTACAAAACGTTAGTAGATATTTGTTTTAAAATAATTTTAATTAAATTATTAATAAGGCATTTCAATGGAAAGAAAACTTTATAATAAATTTGTGAATTTAAATGCAAAGAAATACAAACTCATGCTTAACCAATAGTAATGCCAGAGGAAAAGAAATCCAAACAGTTCATATTACCAACTTATAGACAAATTCAAAAAAAGCCAATGGACGGTGAATGATGTTTTTGAGATTTCTCTTCATAAGGAAGTTTGTAAGCCGAATAATCTTTCACGAGCTAATAGATCCGAGATGAAGGGGGAGAGATAATAGCTCATTTATAATGAAATGGGAGCTAAATAAATCGTCCTAACGACAGGCCCAATCGCTCACCAACATCTTGACCAAGCATCATTAATCAATTTACACCTTACGAGCCGGGAGCCATACAGACCATTGATGCTCGGACTTTCCCCTTCTCACTCCCTCGTTTTTAAACGGAGCTGATGGAATAACCCGAAGGGTCTCGAAGGGCTTATTGCCTTTACACCTTCATATACTTACATACTCACATCTTATAAAAATATCGATTACAGATTACTTTATATCATAAACTCTCCCCGTACCAGACATGTTTCCTTTAGATAAAATGCATGCATGGATGTATCTGCTTGTACACTTTACAAAAATTGAAATCCCTGTGAATTACGCACAACATCTTACACGTGAACGCTCCAATAAACTTCATGACCTAATAAGCGTTTGATATTATTTACAATCATTTCAATACATTTTCCTTTCTATACATATAAGATTTTTCTTCTTGTTTATTGTAGTATGTATAGAGAGAGATATTCCTATTATTATATACTATGGTGTTTCTCATTTCTTTTCTATGCTTTTCTTCCCAATGAAAGGCTTGTAAAATATAATGAACTTTTGCTTAGAGCAGAATGATTTGTATAATATATGGTACATGTAATATAATATAAAATATGAGGAAATAATATATGGTATGAAAATTAAGGCCTGTAAAATAAGAAAAAAAAAATTTAGAAAAGGAAGGAGAATCTGAGGAGGCTGGGAGGGCAAATATTGAGAGAATTCGATCCCGCCTCTTGGGAAGACGTAAGAGCTACTATGCAATTACACATTATAAATTTCTCTGTGACTCCTGGGCTATTATTGAGTCAGATTTGGAGGGATTGTTGTGGCTAATCGGTTTGGATCTTTGTAGCTCGTGGCGGATGGATGGGCAGAAGGAAAATCAACTGGATCATTCATAACTCATCACATTCACTCGGAGAATAAATAGATTACGAGGGAGCGATTGGAGTTTGTATGGCCCAGGAACGTGGAAAGTGAAGCTCCCTTTAATCGCCTTATCAATTTTAATAAATGGCCTACATGGGGAGAGTCTCGTGAAAGTTCCATGGATGGCCAATACGCTCCTCCACGCCCATTTATGTACCCTTGTACAATTAGAATACCTTTGAGGGGTTTTGGTCTTTTAAAGCTTCTTCGGATTTACGCTGTCAATCAGATTGAATTATTGCCACTCTGCTCATTTTACAATTCAACCTTCACTTTCATCTGGCCATTTAAGACCCTCGCATTGTTTCAACGGGAGGAATAGAAAAGAAGCACGCTAATCGTCTACAACTTATAAATCACAAAAGAAATATTATATTCTTTCTTTTGATCATAGTATTTACAAGTTGGGCTGCTGAGGACGCCTATATTTTTTAGTGAGCAGGTTTTTTATTGGCTGTTAACCTGCAAAATTATCAATTTCAGCCTTTGGGATTCAATATAAATTGCAATTCTTTTAAATAAATAGTTATTATAAGACTGTAAGTCACATTTTGCAACACTTAAAATAATATTTAGTTTCAAATTAATAAGTTTTGAAATGAAACAAATTTTTTGTTCCAACTAATAAATAATATTTGATAAGAATAACGTGTGTAAATTATGAAAATTTGATTAATAAATAATGTTAAATTAAAAACGGTTATAAGTATGTATGCAATTATATATGCATTATTTACCAAATAATTAATGCTTCATGATGCTTTGCTGAATCATCATTACATCACCATTATCATATGGCTTGAATTAAGAAATAAAATGAAGAGAAACTAGAGAAAAATAAGCTCAAGTTCTCAATAAGAAATAATGAGGTAAGTTAGTGAAGCTTGTAAGTGAAGGAGATGTTCATGGTCGTGGCTCAAATCGTAGGTTGAGTGGCTCCGATGATCTCAAGACCAACCGTCATCTTCACCCAACGTTCCAATCCCAACCTTCCTCATTTCCCTCGACCGTCTCCACTGGCTCACTCAACTTTCCACAAATCACGTCATCCTCCTCATTTGATGCCAATGAAAAAAACGAGCTTTTAAAATAAAGTTTTAAAATGCAATTTAAATTCTCAAATCCTTTAAATTCTCTCCTCTCTATTTGAACCTTAGTGGTTCTCCTCAAATCTAATAGCACACAAATCTGTTTTCCAAACGAGCGAAACATCAATAGAAATCTCTCAAGTAGTTCCCCATGTAATTAGACAGAGCTATCCCCCAATGCACCAAGGCGTCTATAAAAGGTTTAATGAGTTTCAAACTTCTTTTAAATGCACTCGGAGTCTTTAAGCCACTCAAGCCAGAAGATGGGTGAGGATGCAGAAGGGATTATTGAGTACGAATGTGGGAAGGAACCACGTGGACGGAGAATCTTTATTTGGCTAAATAGCCAATTGTATGTTGTAATCATGCCCTAGTAGGGGAAACAGACTTCCAAATCAACATTTAACCTTTATAATTTATGCTGCATTACCGGCCAAAGTGGTCTCTTTAACATAAATATTATGAATCAGCCCAGTCGGCGGAAATCCAGCCGTGAGTCCCTCGGCGGACAATGGAGACATGAACAACCCTTTGGTCTCACACAGGCTTTTCCGAATCATTTCCAAAGGTGAGTTCTAATAAATCACTAGGGATCTCTTCCATTTGTTTAGAGTGCCAAGTGCTCGTGCCGCACCAGGCTGCCAGAAAACTCTCATGGGGGAATCGGAGGGAGCAGACGAATAATTTGGGACATCTGAGAAAGGTAGCATTAGGAGGAATATTTATGGAAATTGTTTACTGCCGCTGGTCTCATCAACCTTTTATATCTCTCTCTCATCTACTTACTCCTCATTCTAAATAGCTGGAGTAGTATTACAGTATCACTGCTACTTGGTGCATTAAAACTTAAGGATTATATGAATGAGCATATGAGTAATTCAACTCAATTTTTTATTCTTCCTCGAATCTCCTCGTCTCCTATAGCATGCTTGAGTTGATGGGTTATAGGTAGGCCAAAGTAATAAATTGAGAAAGCTTGAGAGGGAAGATGATCGGTAGTGCACATAACACTCACTACTGACCCATTTATATTAGATCCTCTCGAGAATATTCTCAAATGGCTTATTCAACTTCATGAAATGTTAATCTCATATTTTTATCTTCGCGTGTAAATGTATGACTAGTGGAGTCTCATATTACTCACCTATATTAAATATAATGTACAATATACAATATTGTATAGGAGTGACAAGATGTATCACTACATTACATTGTACTCACATTGAGAGTTCGTATTTTTATGCTTATGTGAACTAGTTTTTCATTCATTATAATGATTATTGGGTATAAGGAAGACAGGAGTATCCTGAGAGGAAACAATAAAGGACCAAGTAATTTGGAGAATAAATCCTCCTTCAACACCCTTCATCAACCCAGGAGAGAAATGAAAAATAGGAGTAATAAAAGAAAGTACGAATTGGAGGCCTACTCGTGCGACGAGTTTGCATGCTGACAACGAGACGTTGAGAGATTTGACCATAGAAGCAAACTCCCGGTGACACGATGATTCATTTCCTTGACCTCTATTGTCAGACAATTGACTCCACTTATTTCTATATTAATCTTGCGGAGAGAGATGTTCGGACTTCCACCTCGCCTGTCATGGTTCATTTATAGGGAGAGCTATGATAATTGTAATTTTAATGAAGAAAACTACTTATAAGAGAGAATAATAAGACTTATGAATCTTAATGAATGACTCCCTTCTCACACAATGGCCTTGTACACACTTTGAATTTTGGTATTATCATTACTCAGCGTCAAATTAAGGAAAGTAGTAGATTTCATAAATAAGGGTTTATTAATTACCAATTGTTCTATTGTCTTTTTCTTCAATGGTTCATGCCTTCCAATAATGTATTGGTAATGGGGAAATTAAACACAAATTTAAATCAAATCACAAAAGATAAATGCTCCTTGAAATAAATGAAATAAGTTCAATAACTTAATTTTCAATGCTAATGCATGGTGTATCTATATAAATATTCGTCTATTATTAATAAAATAACTTTTAAAAAATTTCAACAATAAAATATTTGTTTTTAGTTTACATTAATTAGTTAAAACAAGCAATTAAAACATAATTCGTTATTTGTATTTTAATTAGATGTAAATTGGCAAAAACCAGAAATAGTATTGCAAAAAGTGCAAAAATTTCCACTAGCGTATTTACAAACTAAAGGACCCCCGGTTTGATCCCCGGTTGTATTACATCGTCGAGCACTAAAAATCAAATTTATTTATATAAGTAAAAATAATAGATTTATTTTTGTTTTTACCGTCAGGAATTGTCCTTGAACTTGAACAAAGGCTATTGAAACAAGAAGAAAGACCAATAGCAAACAAACAAAATGATTCTTAGCCATTTTTGTCTTAAAATGAATAAATATGAATATTTTAATAATAGATTATTTGAACTAACTAAACTTTAATTGATTATAATGATTATTGTTAACTATTCTGATAATAGATTGTAATGGTTGTATTTATGCTAAAAGGTAAAGATGAAGATGAAAGATCTAAAAAGAATTTATTTTGATAAGAAAGATAAATAGATAATAACTATAAAGGAGGTCGGACGCATCAAATTGATATAAAATATATTTTAAAAAGTCACGCATTTTTATAAAAGAGATACTCATGGCTATTTTCCTTTCCTTCCAATCTCACCAATAACACTTTTTGATTCCCGGTTTTCTCAGAGAGTATATTACAGACAACATTTAATAAACATTCCTAAGAATGGCCATTGAAACAATGGAAAGGTTGAAATTGAATGGGTTTGTGGTTGAAGCACTCTTGAATGTCTTGAGAGAATGTAATAAGTAATAAAAGGAAAGCAACCAGGCGGCTGGGAAGACAACTCGCTCATAAATATCCCAGTTAAGTATGTGAGGAGAAATTTGTAGCAGCGGTATCCGTGAAACTCTTAATTGTAATTTGTCTCCAATGATCTATGGGGAACCGATGAATCCGCTTGAATAATCGTCATGTCTGTTGCCCCACGCTGTGGCCGGCCGCACGTCGGCCGACCCCGCCATCCCAGACACGGACTCACGCTAAGGGCGGCCGGACCCTCACAATCAATTTCTTCAAGGGACGATCCCTCCGCAAATGTGTCATGTCGCAGATTTATTTCTCACTGTTCACATCAATTGACACGTCACTCACTCACCCCCGCCCATCACTATTCACCCAACCTTGCCCAGCCCCTCCCAGATCTTAATTTTAATCCTTTGACGTTTCAAAATCACTATACGTCTTCTTGTTCTTCCACCATCACTTCTATAAGAAAACAACTATGTTTCAAACTCATTATACTTCGCATTCTCCCTATGTTAACCCAAGAGTCAACATTCTAGAAAATCATTATCGTCCAAGTGCATTCATTTCATACGCCCTAGTAAAATTTATAGTATAATTTAGAAAGTAGTGCTAGAAGAATAATGATTCAACAACATTATTATAGGACGGGGACGTCGAGCAGAGTCAAAAGTTGAGGAAATTAACATACGAGTGGGAGTTTTGGAATGATTTGGCAGGAGCATAAATTAGTTAAGCAAGGTTCATCATTAGCTTGTCAATGTGAGTGCTATTGTCGCGAGGCAAAAACATAGTTCAAAAAATGTATTATCCGGTCCATACATTTTCCTTCATACCAGGCATGGTGTTCATACCAGGCATAAATACATGAATCTTGAATAAAAACTTCCCAGAGTCCTTTGCATACATTTGTACATATTGTAGATGAAGAGAAACTCCACTCCATCAATAAATTTGTTAGCATGTATTTTGAACAATGGGCAGCGTTCTTTGTCGTCGCGGGTTGAAAAGGGCAGGAGCTTGGTAGGAACAATTCAACAATACGTCAATTTCTCCAGAGGGATCCTTCGTTCAAATAGTAAATATCATTCTCATTTTCTGCGTATGAGAAGAACGATGAAGGCGCCCCTGCCTTTGGCCCTCGCTTGTGTTGACGAGGAGTCAAACTCTTCAAAGCCTTCCACAACAATCCTTAGAGAGTGATCAAGAGACTTATAAAATATTGTGTGTCTGATTTTGCCTAATAAGTGTAATGAGTCATAAGCTATAATTACTAATAAGCTATGCGGAGAATCTTGAGTTTCTTGAGATTTAAGATTGAGACAATAAGTTAAGCATGAAGGAACTTGTAAGAAATGAAAGGAGAATTTGTCTAGGAAACTCCACCAACATTGAATCCTTTTCTTAATGGTCAATTTCATACTTTATTTACTGTCCATGCTTATAAAGTTTAATAGACACTCAGAGAAACAATGGGAAGAACATGGAGGATAAATTATGGAAAAAATAAAATTTATTTCTTATTCTTGACACCTAATGTACAAACAAGTTTGCGAAATACACTTCTTCTAGTGTATGGATGTATAATATATTTGAACATTTAGTCTCTCTGGCTCTTCACTTCCAATCGTCAAGTCAAAGTCGTCTTGCTAAAAAAAGTAAAATGGCAAATGGTAAATTGTAAATTAAGTAAATCCTGAGAGCTGCCGTCGTTGAATGCAAAAATGGAGACGCATAAAAAACATTGTTGATTTACTAGATTCGCAATATACTTTTTGTAGTTTCAATATATCCTTACAAACTTACTACTTTGAAAGACTTCAGGTGAATATAATATATTGAAGAGATATGATAAGTTTATATTATCTACTTACTTATTTAGGCATATTACTTACTTACTTGTTAATAAGGATAGAGATTTCTTTGGTTGAAGAAAGTTAAACTGATGAAAGGCACATGTCAGATCATCCGTTTGGTTTCCTATTTTGCTCCCAGGCTTCAGCAGGGAGCGAAGTAGGAATTCCAACACCTGCTCACTTAATTCTTCCTCGACATCTCGGAGGAGCCAACAAGTGTATTTACAACAGACAACAATAATCACTGGGACTTCGAACCAGCTCGTCGTCACTTAACAATGTCCATTACACTCCAGGCCGAGATCCTCAAGTTACGTGCCATTATACAGTTCAAACACGCAGGACGTCGTTAAATGAGAATGGAAAAGATGTGCTTTACGACTTTTCAATTCTCCGTCCCTTTAATAATGTGAACCGAGGCGGACGGAGCAAACAAGCCGGGAATAAATTAGAGAAAATCGCTAATACAATTAGTAATAAATGCCAGAAAACAAAGCAAAGGTTATTATGAAACAATTCCCAAGAATTTACTCTGACTTTTAAATCTCTCCAAGAATGCCTTAAGACCTTCCGGTGTTTACGTTGAGAAATCTCATTTTTTTATTCAATAAAATGAATAATTTAGCATTAAACACGAAGCCTTTTTGGACTTTGCTACGGATCCAAATGAATAAAAAGAGCCGCTAATTTTCTTCAACGTTAAATACACATGATTTCTCTTTGTATTTAGATAAAGTTAATAAGAGTATTATTGTATTTTACGCTATTACGTTACAAAAGGACAAAAGGAGCACAAAGAGCTAAGCCTAATATGCTCTTTAATCAAAAGAAGTTTATACACTCAACAGAAAGCCGCCTTTATAATTACAAATTTTTCACAGTTGACTCTTATTATAATTTCATCTTGTGCAAAAGTAAATGCAAGAACAAGCTTGGTAGTATAGATCATTGTGAATATACTAATTACCATTCATACTTCATTCAGTTAAAGAGTAATTAAAAGATAATTAACAACGATCATATGCATATAACTCTAATTAACTGTTATTCTTTTCAATCGCTTTCAACTGTATAAATGTCTAGAATTGTTTGTAAATTGTAACTTTACTTTTAAATGAATGAATTCTTTCTAAAGCTCCCAATAAACTTCAATATTCAAACACAGCAGCAATTAATTTAAGACAACGATGATTAATGTGAATAAATACTCATTTTCTTCCTCTTCTCTATTCTGAATTCTGAGATTTCTTTGCATGATATTTTTTTTAAAAACTCCTATTGCCCAATAGTCGGTAGTAATTATTAATAAATATCTTTAAAAAATGAATTATTAGATTTCGCAATGGTCTTTTAAGTATATAAAAATAAAGAATTTTGGTAAGTTTATCAAGCGTCTTTATTCAATACAAGTAGCATGAGAATTTTTAATAAAGACATTCATTCATTAAGAATTCCAATGATAAAAATCGGTCCTTTGAAAAATGAGGAATTGCTTCAAGACGAGATATGCAAGGCATGGGCATGAAAGATGAGGCAAGATAGCCTTAAGTTGGTAAAAGAGGCTGAAGCCTTCAATCAATTTAATACCATACATCTCGAAATCTCTGCCACAACGACAACACCATCAACTTGGAAGTGAAGTATGTATGGGTTTAATATGATAAAAAGAAGCGAAGGATAACACAAGATATAATATACTATAAAGGAAAAAGGAATGTGAAAGACTAGAGGAGATGTAAATAAAAGATAAAATACAATTGGGACTAACGGCCATCATAATAACTGTAGTTGGACGGGGAAATGCCCTTTAAAGTCAAGAATGAAGGAGCTTTTGCCCATTGAACACGCGGGATTACATTGGAATTAGCATAGAGGTATTTAGCTAACCATCATCCCAAGTACAATATGGGGATTTGGATTATAAAAAGTGAACAGAGAGCTCAGAGCCCCTTTGGAGAGATAAAAGGTCAATAAAAGTGGAGAGAGAGGAAGACCGACGTTTGGTTTAAATAGGAGAGTTGAGTTGAAGATGATGATAACAATAACAAGAGTTTGAGAAATAAGGATGTGTGAGGTCAAAGGAGTGAGCCGTGACTCCACTCAAATGCCTAATAAGTCAGATTGAAACTGCTATGGGTTATTCCTCCTCTTCCGAAACTAATGAAAAAATGTCTCTTTGCCTTAAATGCAAAGAAAACGACAAAATAAATATTCAACTTTTGTGACAATTCAACTTGGCCGTGACAAGGAAGAATCAGCGAGTGAACTTCAAATGGTCAATTCATTCCACCCTAGTTGAATATGGTTAAATAGTAAAGTGATAAAGGAATTTTTATTTTCTCTCTTCCATTAATTTATTTTTACTGAAAAATTTTAAAACTATTTAAAATTCAAATTTAAGTTTTAAATTATATTTAAATAAACTTTTAACTGACATTTGATAAATAGGTATACTAGCAATCATAGAAAAAAATTTTGGGTTTAATTGTATTTTGTAAATAGAATGTCTAGAGGTTAATGAGTAACATTTGTTCAAAAAATAGAATTATTCAATGCAGAAGTAAAAATCTTCCACAAATAAAATAAATCTCATTTTAACACAGAAGAAAGTTTTTATGATATTTTAACCAATTGGGTTTTAAGGAATGCGCTTGGGTAATTGAAGGAGCTACCTGCACTCATTTGACGGAAAGTGTGGTTTCATTTTATTTATCTCTTTTTGACATTCCAGAAGCAGATTTGAGCGTCGCCTTGAGTGTCTGAAGTATATCAGCTCATAAGTCATTCCTCGAATTCCTCGCCCGTCATCCCCAAATTCAAATCGGAGGGGAGAAAGAAGATCCCTTCAGTGGTGGAATCTTTTGGGTTTAGAAACTTGAGACTCATCTGGAGGCTTCCTCATTCGGATTTGTGAAGGTGTCATCCCGTCCGACGGCCACACGTGTCAGATGAGCACACGTTCCTTTTTTACATGCCATTTGTGTCAAAATGCATAGGGAGATTTGAGGGTGAGAGTGAATGGTTGAAGAGAAAGGTGCCAGCGGTTCCTCCTTTTTTCCCTTCCAAGGTTCGGCTCCGCAGGGTTCACCTCAATTCTCAATTGAAGTCAAAACCTCTTTTCCTCCTGTCATCATCCGCTCAACAACGTCGGGTTAAACCTTTGACAACCCCTTGTATTAAAAACCCCTCGCTTGAACGTTCCAGTCCTTTATGATATAAGATACGCTCCATTATACTTTATATGTTCCAAATTATTTTAATATTAAAAAATCCACATTGAGAACATCTGGTTAACTTTTCTTTTATATAAATTCCAATTTATATTTCTCACAATTCCGTGTTAAAATTCAGAATAAATTATATTAAAAATGCCCAATATAAAATATTAATTTTTATAATAAAATTTATTTTCATTAGTGTTTAATACAGTTCGTACGGTGGAACTTTAAGGATGATAAATGCCTAAAATTTTGATGATAATTACCTAATCCTCGAATAATGAAAATCAATATGATTGTTATAGTCTAGATCTAGATGTTATTAAAAAAATTGTAATACTAGTATAACAGCACAGAAGAATATGAAATGTATAAGAGTGAATTTTTTAGCTTAAAGGTGGTAGAAAGTGTCAAGTTTAAAATGAGGCTCACTGTGAGTGAACCTATGGGGGGACGTCATTTGTCACAACAGGATGTGTCTAGTTATTTCAATATCATGAGATGATTTGAGGTTGGACAGGGGATGTGATTGTTCGAATACCTCCGTGTCACTCAAAAATACCTGCTGCTGTGACCAGCACCCAACTGTCATGTAAATACTCGAGAATAGCCAAATTCTTTTCACACTTTTGGACACTTGTAAGTTGAGCTTTTTCTTGAATTATGGACGTTATCGTAATTTGCATCAAATATTTCATTTCTCATAAAGCCTTTCCCATCCCAATATGATTTACATTAAAAATATTTTTCTTTTATTCGAATAGTACAATTTTATTTAACATTTCTCAGAATTTACATTAACAATAAAAAAATAACTCTAAAAAAGTCAAAATAATTCATTGTGTAATTTAGAATTATTCTGAAGCATTTGAGCGTTGTTTAATTAAGTACAACATTGTCCTAATCTCCATTTCATTGTTTTGGAATTATTATACTCAAATATTTTCATCGGATTAAGGCAGAAAAGGATCTCAAAAGTTCTAAACCCAAATCCCATCATCCGCCCCACCAATTTTAATGTTCTTGGATCTATAATTAAAAAACAGTTTTCTCTTTATTCTCCCAGCAGCTTATAATATTTTTCTATTGTGAAGAATAGAATTAATTACAAGCATTGAAAAAACTGTCATGTAGCATTTACATGTGAGTAGCAGAAGGAGCGGAATGACCCCAATGCGGTAGAAAGCTCTCTCATCTCTTCCAAACTAAATTGAATCTCTCCGAGGCTTAAGTCCCCTCCCACATTAACACGTAAATGTCAAGAATGAATAACAAATAGAGCGAGGAGCTACCAAGTTACAACAGATGCTGAACAAAAATTTCCATGAAGAACTTCCAACTTACAATACAAGTAAAGTAGGAGTTGTGTACAAGTAGGAGTTGTAAGAAGAACCAAATCCCCATATTCCAAATATGTCTCAAACCTTCTGACTGTGACTGCGACTCTTCGACGTGGACGTAAATGTAATCCGCGTGATATGGAAGATATTGAGAGAGAGAAGGAAGATGCACGGGGAGGAATAATGACTCGGGTAAATAAAATACATGATTCAATATAAAATATCTCATCGTGGAGGTGGACAAGTTCAGTTGCCTGTAAGTAATGTGTGTAATCCCTTATTGTCCATTCCCACGCACTCTTATTAAAATAATCCACAGGTTTATAAGAATGGACTCGGGAGCTTCTTTAAGGCGGAGGATTAAACTCTTTCATCTTCTTACTCAACTTGGTGGCTTCCATGTATTTATTATCATATATATCATGTACTAGAACTTCCAGGTATTATAATACCATGTAGTGGATGAAGACACTAGAGGAGTTTTGAACAGAGGAAGGTGAAACAGAGATGAGGTGAGGCGATGGGACGACGAATGACACGGAATTTTACTTTACACAACTTTCAACCGAGCTCAAGCCACCCAGAGACTCCAAAGACTAACACGTTAATGATCATGGAGCGTGAGTAAAAGGGTCATTTCTTATAGGTATTTAATATAGGCTTATTTAGTTCAGTTTTAGTTTATATGTCAAGTCTTGAATTTCTCATCATCATCTTCTTATTCCGTGTCATGATAATTTATTTTGTTCTTGGACTTTTTGCTCTCGATCATTAAAATGTAATCTTGAACGATGGATTCATTGGATCCTTGGTCAATTATTTCTCTCCTTCAATATGCTGACTTGGTGAGCGAGCGTTTAAATTCTGAAACGTAAGGAGCTCTCTCCAATTCTTGAGTTCCTTTATTACTTTCATTTTGAATTCATGAATTTTCCTCTTTATGGATCCTTGAAATAATATTCTCCTCCTCTGCGTCCTTACATAAACATTTTGAGCTTGATGATAATGCAGTATTATTTCCTTCTAGTACACTAGTGCACCCACTTGGCTCGATACTCGTAAAAGTATGAGAAGTTTATATTATGAAATCATGGAATTTCATCCTAGTTTTCAACTCTATGCTAACTCTATGCTTTCTCAAAAAACACATTGCTAGCCGAAGAGAATGGAAGCTATATAAATCTTGTGCGTTTATCTTTATATTATATTTTAAGATAATTTTTATATTCGGTTTGCTAATATTAACAAAGCTTGCGAGCTTTTTAACAATAATACTAAAAACTTTTCTAGATTATAGTGACTAGACTAGTGCATACTTATAAGAGATTATTATTATTATAAGAATATGAATGTTTCTACGTTTCGTGTATGCGTTGTACGTGTGTACATTATTCATGATTGTTCAATCAGTTCTTAGGGCGTATAATAGTGGAAGTCGGATGTAGTGAGCCAAATAAAGGAATGAATTGATCCTCATGTAGGAAGTGAAGGATTTCAATGGTTCCTTCACTTCTCAATTGTTCAATTTCTGCCTCTGTAAGTGTTTACCATTAGCACCTGACGCACCCTCAACTTTCAAATTGTTCCAACTCCCTGAAACTTCCAAGCTCCCTGTGTGGTTCAAATTCAAATCAAACAACTGTGTGCTTCTCCCAAGCGTCTTTCCCTTAATGTCTATATACCTATCAATGGGTCTAACTAAAAGGTCTATAATGTTCAGATTTGAGAACTTTATTTAATCAAAAAACGCTCCCTTAAAAGCTAAAATAGAAAAAAGTTTGAATCAATTCTGTTTTTACGTTTTATCCTTGTACTTCGGTTCATTTAAAATATATATTTAAAAGTTTCTTATTTAGCAAAATGATTTTATACTTTAGCTTTGTCGAATATATTTTGTTCGAAATATTTATATTTTCAGGAGGTCCACAAAAATCAATTTTTCGGAACTAGTTTTATAAATTCTTGTTTACTCAAACACCCAAGATCCAATTTAAGCATTTGAAATAAACTTTCAGTGCTCGCGGTCCCAATAACACTAACACAATAATAAGCCATTTATTATTGCGAGATGAAAAATAAATTCGTAAAGATATTCCTAAATAGTTCAATTTAAAATATGATTCATGCGTAAGGAATAATGCAAACTATAAAAATTCAAAACACTCTTATATACAGAAATATGGTCCATTATACTTAAAATATAAGTGTAGGCATATTTGAAATCTCGCAAAGTAATCATTTTCTATTCCAAAGTAAAACTGGAGGGTTTTTTCCTTAAGTAGATTCGACTCTAAAGTTTCCCATTCCATTTTCCTTCCGTATACATTTACTTACATTATTTGAAGAAAGTGAGCCCCGTGGCACTTTTGCTCACGAAGGCATAACCGAATAAGAAAATACGGTTTTTTGAGTAAAAGTTCTCTAGTCGAATTTGGAGTGTCACTCATCCTTATTTTCCCTGGTGACTCTCTCCACCACCGTTTGTCTCGAGGGCTATAAACCCCAACATGAAAGAGCGGAGGAGAAAAGGTGGAGTTTTATATTTGAGAGTTCTTTTCCCTCCCAAGCCGCTCCTTTGTTCCTCATAAACTTCAACTTACATTTAGTTAGCTTCTTCTGTCTATTGCTGCCTTTGGTGCTCCTGTATTCTAACCGTTGTGTTATAGCAGGAGTCTGTATGTTCTCAAGAACGCAGAAAATGCAAATGTGAAATGCGGCAGTAAATCATGAACTTAATGGACTTCTCATTCCATGGAAGAAAAAACAACATTAATAAGAAGGGAATTGGAATTTTAAATCTCCTTCTCCTCGTCAATATTTAAATATTGAGCAGCTACTGTTTTTGACTCGCTTTTTGATGTTTGACCGAACGAACGTCTTTTTCCTTTTCTTCCTTTATATGATCATGAGCAAAAAATGATATTATGACTCTCATTGTTTTGTTTGTTCTTTCTCATAAATGTTGAAAATGCAATTTATCGTCCCTCTCCAACACTGTACGTCTCGAACGATTAAAGTTGGAAAGTCTAATTAAGAATCTAAAGCAATTACTCTCCAAATCATTCCACAATTTCCCCATTGAAATAATGTACTTACACATTTTAATAATCTTCAATTTGTAAAAGGGGAAAAAGGCTTTGGGAATGAATTCCTTATAAGAAAACCTGGCTCCTTCTGGTTTTTTTTATTTTTGTCAAATGAAAAAAAACGTATTGAATGAATATTTACAAAGTCTGACTACTTGATGACAATAATTCACTGCATAATAATGGAGTCTATATGGGAAAAATGACTATAATTGAATGTACAAGTTTGGTCAAAAGAATCCCTCGGCCTTTGTGTTGGGTAGTTAAGAGCCGAGTTTTCCATACGTACTCCACAATAGGCTCTCGCGGTCTCCATGTCTTTTGTGTGGAGGATTTTTGGCGAAGCGAGGTGATAAATATAAATTAGAGAACAGAAGGTCAGAGAAGAGTGATCAAGGGGAATAAAAATCAATAGTAAAAGAGATTTATATAGAATTCCCTGAAAGGCTAATCAATATTTTTTGAGAGCTTGACTGAGAGAGAGAAAATGAGGCGACGTGATTGAAATTGTGATTTCACCCCACAGCGGCTTATATGGGTCGATGAATTATGATTTCTCTCTTGTAATAGAATTATGAAAATAGCCTCCTCCATAATTCAATGAAGAGCCCCTTTCGCTCCTCTCGAACCCTTCAATTAATGGTTTTACAATTTTACGGCGCTACCTCACTTTACCAGTGGCAAACCTCCCTTTTTGTTTTTATCGCGCCGCCTAATAACTCCCTTGGTTGTTAAAGCCCAGCACTAAATTAATCTCCCATCTGAGCCTCCTTTCACTCTAAAGGCCATTAAGTCAACAGGGAAGATATTTGTTGTGTAATTAAATTTCCTTCCATATACCATTGATAGTTCTTCATATATTTAGTCGGGAATAACTCACAGACGAATAAATACAGAACGAATAAGTGAGACAGACTTGGTTTATTCACCGAATCAAAGATTAATTGCGAGTTTTGATTGAAGCTCTCATGGGATGCGTGAAGGAGAGCGGAAATAGAGCTTGTTAATTATTTGACAAGATACCTGTGGCTTCCCATTCACTTCGCTAGTTGGAGAAGCCAAGTTATGAATTTCATTCTAAGATTTCACCTCATTCGGATTGTAAATTCGTATTGCTAATTTTAATGAGCATACAAATTACTCTAATTAATTCCTCGAATTTCCATAAAATGAAGAAAAAAGACTCAAGATTCAACCCGTTCATAATAAACTGCATGATGACAATATAATACAATTTAATTATAGGGCGAAAAACCGAATATTTTCAAACTTGAGCCAAACAGTAGTCAGATTCAACGTGTAATTAATTTCGATTATTTATCGCTCTATTCAACATCAATTGTAAGATTAATGATGATTTTACAGTTTAAAAAACAAGCGCGTGATCAATTTTGTACCTATGTTGAACTTGTTTGAATTTGGTGGAAAATGTTCTCAACAAAATTTTATTTATTTCTTAATGTTATTATAAAATCCTTTTAATATTTTAATATTATTATTTAATATTAAAAATAAATCTTAAAATAATGAGTAGGTGACTATTCCAGGCAAACTTTCACTATTGTTAATTTCACTAAATTCATTAAAATCTTATTTAACATTGTTGGATATTGCGCATTTCAAGACTTCTTTATTGTAAAAGATTGTCTTAACCGTTAGGTAAAGAATAGATTAATATTTAACAACCTATAATTTTAACATTAATTGCCGAATTGTTGACTATCAGTAAATTATAATGATTATCAATGGTTGGGGATTTGGGTTTATTCTTCATGTCCATAGATGCTTAAGGATTTATACAAAAAGTATTAAGTGAGAGAAAGTTATGGATTGTTTCGGCGGTTTAATTACAGGGTTTGAAGGTTGCTGCTCATCTTAAGGAACGACGACGCTCTCAGCCACGCCGTCCTAATCACAGAGGATGTGTAGAGTTTACGAGGCCACTTACACTCTTTTGTAATTACATTACCGAGCTAGCTGTAATTTGGACGCTTAAATACAAAAGAGAATTCACCGGAGCTCAAAATGGGAAGTATGCTAATGTAATAAGCATAAATTGTAGAAAGTACGGCGAATGGCATAAGTAGGGATAAGTTATTCACACGAGGTCATTACATTCCAAATACAAGGAATGATACACGTACTTAGGGACTTCCACAAAGAGAGAGAAAGAGAACCTATTTACACAATTTTAACACCAAGCTTTAGGACTCGACGCACATTATTTTAATTACAGACAAAGGTTTTTAATTACTGCGTTCCAAAATGGAAGATGATGGTGCGAGAGGTTTAACAGCTCCACAATGTTTTTCTAATTGCCAATCAAAATTGATGATGCGTAAATTATCAAGTAAATCCTAAATGGCTTTAATCATTCATTTGATCCTCTTGGTGGAAGAATTTGGAAATTTGCATTTACTAAAAGAATTTCACTCATGGGTAATGGTCCTTTAAACACAATTAAATTAACACTTGTTTGTCTTAAGCAATTTCGTTTAATTGTCAAATAAATATTTTAGCAATCTAAATTAAGACATAGGAGGACGTAAGACCAGGTTTGATTCAGAAACTACTTATCAGTTTTGAAAAATGAAGAATTAAGAAGTACCAAACTAGTAATTAAGACATTAAAAATTGTATAATAATTTTTATAATAAAAATACCATTCGAATCTAAACCATTTTAATTTCATATTTCTTAATCCGACTTGACCAAAAAGGAAATGTGGGTTTCGAGTATCAATGTGTGACTGACTCATCAACATCAAATGTCAATCTCTCTTTCCATATCATCCTTCAAGACTAATCTAGTCATATTCTTCCTCATGAAATGAAGAACAAGCCTTTGCCATTATTATTATTATTATTATTATTATTATTATTATATTGCATTATGACTCGGTATTTACAACTCAAAACGTTCCCGATATGAAAGATGCATATCTAATATTTATCGCATTAGCATTCTTTAAAATCTTCATAAATGCATATCATTTTCAAATAAACATTTCCTCTCGTTTGGCAATTTCCTCGTCAACTTTCACTTTTGTAACTCTCCCCAGCATGAAGTTTCGTCTTTAGCTTCCGCTACAAAATTAAAGTTCTTCGTGTTATTGCATCAGGGAAGTGTGTAAATATTTCATCCCTGCATCTTCCATGCAGATACGACCATTTGAAAGCGGAATAAAACAATGTAAGTGCCATATAACAGCTCATGTGATATATAGAGAGCTAAGTGAAAATGTTTTGATTTGTCTGGGAGTTTTATTGTGCACGTTATGAAACAAAAGATGCATTCATAAATTATGAAGAGGCCAACGAAGGAACGTGAAGGATGCTCCGGACATAAAAAGGAAATAAAAGTAGAAAGAAAAATGACCGTGAAAATTCCAATTTGTGACGGAGGATTTGAGTCAAGCACGTGTGGAATCATATAGTTTAACCATATATTCCTTAAGATGTGTGTGATATATGAAAAATATCATACGCACTATGATACTGTACGATACTGTTTTTGTATGATATAACAAATGTTATACATAAGTATACCTCAAGGGTGATGTATGTGGAGCAAGTTATTATTTCTCCCATAAAAGTTCATTGATTTGGAAACCAGCGAAGGAGGATGCTGATGAATCCCGAGGGGCGGAGAAGAGCCGGAGAAACACACACTGATTGAAATTTGGGAGGATGTCTCTCGCACGAACAAATTATTAAATGCTTCGTCTTTGACCCTTTAATAAACCGGCTATTAAAGTGAAACGATTAAATATTAATGGCAATTTCACCTAATCTGGTTGAGCCACAAGAGAGAGTCAAAGAGAACCGGCCAACTCGTGAGGCTTTTTTCATTAAATCTCCCAACACTTTTTTTCTATCCGTGGAATCAAATAGATGGTATTTAATAATGGAAATATTCTTTTTTTCTCTCATCCCCTCCAGAGTTCATGAGAAGTTCAAGTTGCAATAAGGCACACACACAGAAAGAGACTTTCTTGCACGGCATCCTAAGAAGATGAAGTTAGATGAAATTCCCTTTGCGTGTTGAACGAACCAAACCGCCCAAATCCCATCACAATTAGCCATCACAAATATGCAGATCGATTCATCTTGAACATGTTAACCATTTTGTTAAGTATTTGAGAGATTATGGAATCAAAAAATAGTTGTGGGTGAAGGAGGAAAGCCCAATTTTTTGGTCCATCACTTTGGAATGAGAATATGAGAGAGAATGCTAAAGGGAAAAGGAGGTTTCTTTTCATATCATTTACAAATTGTGAATGAAGCTCCGGGTTTCTTCTATTTGCTCTCATCCCTCATTCCGTAGGTTCAACTTTGCCTTATTGCATGTTCCTCAAGTTTCTTCATGCATGACAGTCGTAAATTTTATCTCCGTGATTAATATTTTGAATCGTGCTCTTTCTTGGCGAGGCCGCTAATCTCGTTGGAAAAATACACACAAGGAGAGATCATTACCCATATTTGATCAATTTGTGTCTCTCTTCTCTCAGTATCCCAGAAATTACTTTTTTATATCTATGCATTATTATTATGAATTAAAGTTTTATAAATAAATTTTTAGGTATAAAATCTCAACAGACAGCGTTGGAGGTTGGAGTTCAAACTAATTAAATAATTATAAAAATTAATTTGAAATAATGATTTTTAGTTATTAAAAGAAGTTTTTTAAGGATTAATTTTAAAAATGCATTGTGAATTAAAGAACTTATTTTTTAACTACAAAACCACAGCAAACAAGTAAAAAAATGAATTGGCAAATTAACCAATTAAAATTAATTTAATATAATAATTTTTATTTATATTTAAAGAAGTTTTTCGAGGATCTCTTGAATCTGCATGGATTGGTGAGCCTGAAGAGACAATGAAGCTTAATGGTCTTTATGAATTTTGAAACAAGTGGATGAGTGAGTGATGGAGGGAGGTCTTTGTTGTGGAAATGTGGACGTGAGGCTCGTGAAGTGGCCTGGGTGAAGGAAGGTAGTGGGAGTCGTAATTGAAGTCGGAGGTGAAGATTGGACACGTGAGTGGGCCGGAGTCCACGAACTCCAATCCTCACCTCAAGTGTAAATATTGAAGAAAAAATCAGGGCATGTCAAGTGCCCTTAGAATAAATGGGATATTTTTTATTCCTTCTTTTTCTCCTCCACTTCAAATTCATCATCCAGTTGGAGGAGGAAGAGACAAAGGGGAGAGATGTGATTTTTCTCCTTGGCTCTTCAAGAGACTCCTCGATGAGTAAGTCTTATTAATTTACATAAGAAAGATTGCGATCCTTTCATTTCATTCATCCCCTTTTCCTCGTCGTCATGTTCACTCGAGGACCAGGGTTTTGCTCGATGGGGTTTTCTACGCGAGAGTGTGGGCGTTCCACAAAGACCGCCTCAATTACCCTCTCGGAAAAATAAAAAGAAAATGTGGCTTGGCTCATCCACCCAGGAGATGAGAGACCTTTAAGGATCGCCATGTCCTTTGGTTAAAAGAATTATTCAACAAAACTCCCCTCAAACTCAATCCTCCTCTTTTAACGATAAGTCCGCTCGTTTCCACTTTCATTCAAAATTTACAAACTCCTCTTGTTCCTCTCTGCTTCCAAACAATAGTGGCTTTCATTCGTCCCTAACGATGACTATTTTCTTTAAAGCTCATTTTTTCTCTTTTTTAACAAATTAAATTTTCATTTTATTTCTCGATTTACCAAACAATTAAATTAGCAATTTTTCAGTTTATAAAAATTTACCAAATTTATAATTCATATATAATTTTTATTTTTATTTAAATTAATGAAATAATCACAAAAAATTATACAGTCAACTGCTCCATTTTATGGATAATTAATCAAAATTTCTTTTTAATTTCAGAATTAATGTGTAAGATAAAAATCTTGTATTCGAAGGTTCATAAATTGTCCAAGAATAGTTTAATATTAAACGCAATTACTCAAATTATAATTCTTATTTACGATATGACGACAATGAAGATTAATCTCGACGCAAATTGTCTTTTTAAGGACAAAACATTGTGTATGAGAAGGGAAAAACGTATGCAAATTGATTGACTCACCTCTCCCCAACGCCTTAAAATTGAAATTAATCATTGAGCTGAGTATGTATGTCAAAACTGAGGAAAATTCCCATTCATCCTCTCCTTAAAAGCCGAGTTTTATAGCAATTGAAGATTGAGTCTGCCAGGAGAGCCGCAATGGCACAACAAGGAAGAAAGTCCATAATGAATGGTGACTTCCCCATGATGATGAACGGTCCGAGGCGGTTCGCGTAATGTGAAGCGTCTAGACATTGACAACGTAGAAAAATAGGACTCGGTACAATAAATTATGACCTGCCTCGTTCTATTATTTTTATAAAGGACCAATTGATAACTCTTGAACTCTCCTGGTTATATCAGACACACAAGTGCATACTACCTAGGACAGACGATCAAAATGTGTACAATGCGAATGAGCGACGATGAGATATGGTCGGGTTTATGCGATGTGATAGGCGACGTAATAGAAAATCCGCCAATGGAAAATTCACTTTTAGTATTGTCTTCCGCGGTTTTCTCCACCTCTTCTGGTAAACTATGAAAGATGAAAAGTGAGTCATATAGTTTTTGGATCCTTTAAACTCCGTGTGGTATATAGAATTATTGAATGTCTGTAGTGAGCTTAAGTGGGTTATGAACAACATTTTCTCATCATTCTCTCCAACTTTCTCATGATTTCCTTTGAGTGCAGTTGACAGTGAATTTCTCCTCGTCTCTTCGTCATCGTATCGAAGATGAAAAAGCTTATGAGGGAGCCTATTGGCTTCAACTTCGTCCTCGGTTAAAATGTATGGTTAAAAGCCTCTATATCACTTGTCCGATATGGAACTATCCAAAGTTCTCAAAAACTGTTATGAAACTTCGCCTTCACTTTCTCTCCTCTCCTTATAAACTTTTTAAAAATCATATGAAACTTTCCTTGGAAATTTTCCTCAAAGTTCCTACTTTACTTAACTTTCTTTTTCACTTAACTTAATCGTGTAGAGAAGAAGTATGAAACTATTAGAGAATAATGGGATTTTCAAGACCTCATTTTACAAATACTAAATAAATTGCTAAAACCTGTTTATTTTTATCAATCTTCTCTCAAATTGGATTAACTTGAAAAATCAAATTAGTGGATTTTTTCTCATTCAACCAATCACAACAGAAGAACTCAATTTTGAGCAAAAAATATATAATTAGATTAAAAGTCCCTAATAAAATTGTTCCCATTTCACAATGACATTACATTCGAATCTTATCAAGGCACAGGCAGTATGAAAACGTAAATGTCAAAACTTTATATCAATTTGAATCTTGTGTAGTAATCAAGAGTAATATAAAATTATAAGCATGATAATAAATAGCGTTGAGTGGATATATGTCTGTAAAACTTAAAAATATATGAGATGCTATGAGTGTAAAAGTGAAGATCATTTTAAAACCATAATTAATGCTTATATTTTGTATAGTTATTAAAAAGCCTGCCATGAGTTTCCCTATATAAGAGTTGAGTTCGTAAATAAAAGTTCTAAGCGACAGGGATTGAGAAACAGAAAGTCTTAAGCATGAAAGGACTGGAGCCATCAATCATGGGGGCAAGGCGGCTGAGGCGGCCGACGGACAATGGTCCCTTAATTGAAAATTTGGTCTCTTTAACTCAAAGGGAGTGAGCTCCGGAGCAGGGATAAGAGGGATTATAGTGGGATACTTCAAGAGCTTATTTGTCTATATTCCCCTCTTAATTATTATGTAGCGGCTTACGAGTTGGAAACGATCGTCCCATTATATTCTTTTTAATCCTTCTCCATGCATTCATTAGGGACCACAGGAAGATTCTTATGGCTTCCATTTACTTTTGTTCAAAGTAATTCCAGAGAGAGCAAAAGAGAAATGCATATTTTAGTACGAAGGAAATGCCCGGCCAGCTCATGAATTGAAATGTCTTTTAGTCAGATTCTAATGAAAACGACTCAACTTCACTCTAGATAATTTCAACTTTATCCAGCTTTTTCATGTACTGGGTAGAAAATTTCATTTTATTATATTGCAAAAGCATTAATGAAATTGGTTTTAATATTTTAAAAAAAGAATTAATGATACATAATAGTTCCTCTTTTCATTTTTAAAACTTGACTTTATTTTTTCATGCAATTCGTTTTAATTTAATTGGTATTTAAATTAAAACGATTAAGTTTGAGATTTTAAGATATTAATTTTAAGCACGAATATCCATTAAATAATTTTCCCCATTTTCTTTTAAAAAAGACTCGTTTTCAATCCGGTATTAAAACCGGAAGTCGATAAACTGAGAACTCTTGAATAAATTTCAAAATTATGAAAATATTTATTTCTCATTTGTTGAGATGTTCATTTTATTTTAAATAAAAATCTTTGTACCTTAAACATGGTTTCGTAGCAATTTCCCTCGGCACATGCTGTATAATGTATAAATAAGAAACTTTATTGAAAACAACTTGGCATCTTTCCGCGTTTCCTGCAGTTAAAAATCAACCGGTCTTTGTCTTTAAACTCACTTTTCATTTTCATTTCATTTTCAACATGTTAATTTTTAGTTAGTCTCTTGAGTCTTGAATTTGGTCAAAATTCTTTGGAAGCTCTGTTCTCTGTAACATCATTGTATACATTAAAATAGTTCCTCACATTGTTATTGGGCCTATCTTGATTTAAATGGGCTTATCAAACGAGTCGTCGTTGGCTCTTGAGAATTGCAGATCAAGATAAATGAATTGGATGAAGATTGTGGAAATGAGTCGTTGGGTCGTGAAGGGGCCAGTTAAGATTCCCCGATGTCATTGGGAAGTTGAGTAATTTATGAAGAGCTAGTGACAGATCCCTTTACACCGGCTCGAGATGGCGAATGCATTAACGAGAAACCCAGTTTTTTCTCCCCCTCTCTATCCGTCAATCAATCTGCGTATCATTCATCTGGACTCATCCATTCTGTGTAGAATGGGCCTCAGCTCCTCCTTCGCTGCCCCTTGCTGCGATCTTCCTCCGCTTAATGAGACGATTACTCTTCACCCAGATCCCAATAATTCCGTATAATCTCCCCCGTCACCTTCCTTTCCCAACGACCACTTGCAGACTCCAAATAGAGCCGAGAGCTCTGGACTTAACAAGCCTCATTTCTCACTCTTCTGATTTCATCTCAATCACTTACCCCGACACGCATTCCACACTTTCTAAATCACGCCACATTACAGGGCCTCAAGTCGAGGTGAGTGGAATGTCAAATTTAATTCTCCGAGACTCTCAATTCACTTCTTCGAGATCCTTCATGAAGCCAAAAACGCTATTCAAGAGAACATAAAGCCATTCACGACATTCATACATGCTTAACAGGGAATTCCTCAACTACTTAGCTTTCGCTCCTCTTTTCCCCATTCAACCGAAATTGCATTCAATTGGAACGTTTTTATTTTTAAAAGAGGGAAATCCTTAAAGAATCCATTAGCTAATAACTGACTTACAGGAAAGAATCTCCGCGCTCTTTTCACGAACCTGACTCGCCTGACTGGAGGTCATCAATCTTATCTTTGATTTCTAAATGAGAGAGTTTGACAAATGATCAAACGAAAGTGAAAAACTTCGCTCAAGTCATTCCTCGTCTCCTCACATATAATTTATTTTCACACAGGTAGTAATGAGCTAATTCAGGATCATGTTTAGCAAGGAAATGAACCAATTTCTACAGTTTTGAACATCAATACTCATTTTCATAAAGTTGTCAATATTTTAGCTGTAAGAATATAAGGAATTAGCATATACTATATTTATCCTGTAGATTGCTTAGTTACTCATCAAAGACATTTGGATACTTCTAAAAGTATTAAAATTATGCGGAATTGTAGGAATATTTCGATTCTCAACTTTGAATGACTCACTTAACTTCTCTTAATTAGCATTATAAATTATAGACCCCGGAGTAATGACTAAATACACAGGGGGATTTTATAGCATCGCGTAAACATAAAGTAGCTCCACGGTGGTTCTGCCTAAGAGAAACTTGGCTGGAATAACAAGGGGAGAAACTAATGGTGAGTTATGCAATAAGGAAACATAATTCCAGGTAATGACTCAAGCACTCAAGAACTCAAATTGAGTGTTTAAGGGCATGGCTGACTGAGGAATACCAGGAAAAGGAAAACTTTCCAAGCCAATAATCAAGTATGCACATATGCAAGGCAGGTGGTTAAAACATTGTTTTGCTAATTAAATGAAGGCCTCTATGTTCATAAAGTGGCCATTGGGCTCGTGGGTAATTGTGAGCATAGGGGAAGAGAGGAAAAAAGATAATGGCCCGTGATCTCATTAGTGAAGAGAGTCTGTGTGAGGCGCCGGAGTGATGTAATGGATGGGGCTTGGACAGGATTGAAGTCATCAGTTAATCTCCGTCTCGTTCACCCTCATTTCCCTGTGGATGAGGAAGTTCCTGGTCGTCGTGATTGAGGGAGGATTCTCTTCTCAGCGGCATAGACCACCGAGGTCGGCCGCCGTCTGCCTCATTTGAATATACTCCCTTCTTGTTTGCGCCTCCCTTAGAGTTCTTCACCCGCTCGCGGAGAGTCATCCCGGCTCATTTCAATTTCGCACAGGTGGTCGGGTTACTTAACTCAAAGACACTCCAAAGCCGCCGCTCCAGATTCCTTCTAATTAGCTTTCATTAGACCTACGCGCCTTATATGACCCTCCCTCTTATTATTATTGCATAAAATAACACGGTGCGGTATGATTTCTTTACACACACCCGCTTCGCCCCACACTCATCGACATCATGAATCACAATTGATGACAAATGCTTCTCGAATGTTTCAATATTCCAGAGAATGACCTCTCAGATCCTAGGAAATCCGATATATTCTTAAAAATTATCCTCGTAATCTTATGTGTAATTTTTGAACTTTCACAAATGCAATTGAAACAAGAAGAACAACCAATAAGAATCAAATAACGTTACTCTTAGCCATTTTTGTCTTAAAATGAAAGAATGAATCTTTTAAACAATAAATTATTTAAACTAAAGAAGCTTTTAATTGATTATTATATTTTGAATTGTATTTAATGACTTTTTTGTATTTATACTAAAAACGATTAAGGTGAAAATATCAAAAAATAATTTATTAAATAAACAAGATAAATAAATATAAACAAAGGGCGTACACCTACACATCAAACGGATAAAAAATATATTTATAATAAATATGAATATTTTATCGATTAGATGTCAGATAATATGGGATCAAAAAGTTTATGAGTAAATGTAAAAAAATATTAAATTATAACAGAAATAAAATAAATATAGAATGGTTGTTTCATTTCTTATTTCTTCATTGATATTTCTTCGGTTCTATAAATCCATGCATATATTGCGTATTGAAAAAATTCTACACTTTTATGTCCCAACGGACTTCTCAGTTTTTTATCCCTTACATAAGAATTGCAATGTAAAGTAAATTGTTTTGTCTCCGGTTCGAAAGAGTCAGTGAGCTGAAAGTAGGAATAATACCTACTAATGCAATTCACGTAGTGGAGCCGAGAGGACGTCTTGAGAAGTGACCAGGGGCATTGAGCTCTTCGTCAGGATTCAGGATCACCTATTATTTTACTTCAATTCATCATGTTGCATTTGCAAAGAGCCTACGACAGGTGCTGAGTAGTAAACTTGTTATTTGAAAAGATTCCAAACTTTTTGTCTCCTTTCTTTTTTAGTCCATTTCTTGTGAGAGAGAAGTTGAGGAACTCAGTCAGCGCTTTTCTCATGGATTCCATTACGAAATGAGCCATGATTCCCAAACCATGAAACTCATCCTATTCATTTAAATACCCATGTGTCATACTTATTTACATAAGATTCTTTAATTCATATCAAATAATGTTCATCGAACAGTTAATTTCTACATAAATCTGAATAGTTTTTTATAAGTACAAATTACTCTTCATACAGAAAATACTTTGAACGCTTTTAATTTCATTGTTTATTACACGAGTAGTCCTTCAGTGAGGTTATTTTGCGACCTCACTGGATTGCATGACATTTCACAATGTAAAAGATAACCATGTCAAGATCAGGGCATGACCTTTGATTATTTTAGTTATTTTCTACATTTTAGTATTAAGCTATAATCAGTTATTTCATTTAATTTATCTAATTAGGATATTTTCATAAAATTGTCAAGAATATATTTTTAATACCTATATATATAATATAATAAATGTTTTCATTAATTTTTGATTGCTAATTTGATCTTGCACGCTACATTTTTAAACAATGGCTCAAAGATACCTCGTTTTTGATTGTTAATAATTGTTGTTGTTGTTTATGCTATTTTTCACCATTGCATTTCCCAATTTATTATGAAATAGATTTGTTTTTCCTATTGCACAAAAGGAATTTTTTACACCAATAAAAATATAATTAATTAATAGCAATAAGACATGTTAAATTAACAAAATGTATGATATGAAACGATATCTTTGTACTTCATTTACGACTTAAAAAATAACCTTGTGAGTCAAAGGGAAAACATGAAGGGAAAAGGGAATTTGTAAGAGTAAATTGTTTAGAAAATTGAGCTTGAAATTGGTCTTAATGGATTTATTTGAAGCCGGCCTTATTTGTAGATTAATATTTCATCGTTTTCTTGAAAAAGAATCAATTATCTCGTCTTGAGACAGTAATTGACGCGATTCAACATTTGAAGCACGGAATGGAGTAATAAGAGTGGAATTACGTCCATTAAGCTCGGGCCCGACTCACGCCGCCCAACTCATCTCCTTTTGAGTCATTTTGACATTCCGAAGGAACCGTTCCCACAGGATCATGACAAACAAGCTGATGAGGAGTTAAATAATAACCTTACGTATATTCACTCACAATTCATTCATTTCATCCACACACACGCTTCGGCCTCTCCATGCAGATTTAATAAAGGGCTTGTTCATCTTGTTAAAGAAAGATTTGAAAGAAATTTAACAGCCAAGTGGAAACTGACAAGTGGAGAAGAGTCAAAGAAAAACCTTAATAAATACACATGGAGCATCTTATTCTCATCATTCCTTTGTCTCTCCTGTCTTCTCCTCCTTTTGAGTTGAGACGTAATTGTAATATTCTTTCCCTCTATTATGCATTAACCTTTTACTTTATGTATCTTAAAGTTTCTTACCCTTTCTATCCTGTACCTATATATTTTTATATATTCTTATATCTTCGTATGATGTCCAACCTAGGGAAGTTGACCTGACTGGCTGAGAGTTGAAACTTGGTTTTGTTCCTTGGGAGGCGATCGGAGAAGCCGCGCGCGGTCGACCGCTTGTTATCTCCCTTCCTTCATCTTACCTTAAATTCAATGAGGTTTTCTCTTAAGCAGGTCGAGTGAGGCTCTCGAGAGTCTAATTGCGAACAGCATGGGGTCATTTTATAAGTCCCATATTATCCAATTAACCTTCCTTGACGAATGTTGGAGCTGGCTAATGTTCTCTTCCCACATTTCCTATAATATAAGGAATATTATTATTCTATTGAAGTGGATAGGATGAAATAAGTACATTATATTATGGAACCGTAAGTTTTATGTACAAGTTTGAGCAAATGTTTTTTATATTATGAAGTGCCAAATAACATCGTATATTCACTCATTGCTTGACAAAGAGAGTTTGCTCTCTCTGTGTGTAGACTCTTATTTAAATGATCTCTCCTCTTTTATGTAAATTTTCACCTTTCGAAATTTATAATAGCAATAGAGACGTTGAAACGAAAACAATTCAAATTCACTATTGGATATTGTTGTACCTTTAACTAAGGAAAATGTACAAGGTACTTTAACTTGTTTACACACTACACATAATAATAACGAGAAATGATTTTTACAATCATACAATGAAATTTAACTAGTCTTATGATCTATGCTCATTTAAAAAAATTTCTTTATTGCATAAAGATGAATCATAAAAGTTTCTCAATGATTTTCAAGCTCATTTTTAAGAACGAATAAATCACACAATTTTCCTCACTGAATGAACAAAACGGAAAATAAATCAGGATCTTAAAGGGAAAAGTGTCAGATATTTAAATTAGCATTAATTATTGATATAAGGGATACGGTAAAGTTCGAAGAGATCTTTCTTTATTTCTTCAAGTATCGAGTGTATTGACAACGGACCGTGGATTAGGAAAGGTCTTTAGAGAGTAAAAAAGGGCAGAGTTAAGAAATAATTATTTGGCTATCTGTCTTATCGTAAGGACGACGTGTAGAGATAATTTGTCTCTTATCTCAAGTAGAGTGACACAAAGGCGTTTCTCTATTTAAGGATAAGATATATTCACACTCGCCGTTTAAATTATAGTATGGAAATGAGAAGATATTTTTTCTCTCGTACGGGTAAACCTTATAAACTAAAACACTAAAAGCTTATAGTACGAATACTCCTATAGTAAATGAAGAGGGAAAGAGCCAAGTTGGCTAAGGGATCTTGAAGTTCCTAATAGTGTTCCAATGAATCTAATATAGATGTATAGGAATTAAGGTATATAGTATATAGTGTTCATATATAAGGAGATATTCAAGTATGTCTAATGTATAGAGTATATAGAGAACATTTTGAGTGTCATCGTGAACTATGGGGTTCAACAAGTGAAGCTGAGTGGTCAGAGTAAGCGCGAAGACAAATATTTGGTCTCAATCGAATTAAGAGACTCTTCCAGTAAATCAATGTCTAATTGCACCCCTCGTAAATCAGAAAAATGCATTTTTGCCCTTTGTCCAAACCTCTTCCTTTAACGAGGAAAAAGAATGAATAAAGCATGGCAGGAGAATGCGAAGGATCCTCAAATATTCAACTCAAACAAGAGATTTTTCCTTTTTAACAATGGGACTCTGTTTACATCTTCATTCTTCCTTGGATCTTCATTCTTCTTCACATGAGAGTCTGCATGCATAATATTGGGTTCCTTATCCCTCCCACGTTCTCTCAAAGGAGAGAATAAGGAGAGTAAGTCTTTTTCATAATGAATTGGCTAAATACTCTCCATGTAATCTCATATTTATGTCTTGCGTTCCCTTTGCTCAATACGGCCAGACTCGCATAAATTTTTCCTTGAATTCGAATATAATTCACATAAATTAAGAGAAATTGGGTGCTTAATTTAATTTGACACAATAAACCCTCCATTTTGTCTCCGATTTGCAAATTTTGACGCCCAGAGTGTCTCGTTCCCTTTTTGATTCTCTCACTCTCGTTTTCCTCCCGCTCTCATAAAGAACCAGCTATAAATTATCTATACCTTTTCAACTTAAACGCCTTCACATGCTTAAATTCACAAAACATTTATTTAGTGCACTTAAATGCATCATGGCCGTTTATGGCATTTAAAGCTCTCTTGAGAAGAAAAGGCCAAAGAAGACCCTTTTTATTTCCTTGGTTATTCGAACTTTGAGTCATTAAAAAGTAGTTTGAAGGAAAAAGAAATTTTCCCCCGAGACTTTGACCATATGTAAATCAGTTTACAAACTCTTGAGCTAATGATGTGGGAAAAAATGCAAATATTTCTTCAAGAGACAAGTACCATATTCTCCACACGGAATTTTCTTATTGGTCATGAAAAGGAGTCATAATTCATTTTCAAATAAGATCCTTTTCCTCGTTGAGAAAAATATTTGGCCTACATGGAATTCGACATTTCACCAGGTCATTTATTAGACGGGCTGATCCATCAGTTTCGAGGCTGAGCAAGACTCATCAGGGCATAATTTCTCTTCAAGCCGAAATATCATTTCAAAGGGAAAACTCACTTCCAGAGTCTTCCAGGCCCATAAAAACTTGAAGAGAGTTGAAGAGGAGAAGTCGAGCGAAGGATGGTGAGCGGGTTAAGAATTTATGACTTCCTATCTGGATGAGAGTGAAGCAGTCAATCTCGAACTTTACATCTTTCTGGAATGTTCATACAGAGAAAATATACCTTTAATAAATATATGGTCTGTATAGGAAGATACACTTTGTATTTTACATACAGGACCCTTCATACTTATTAAGAGAAACGTTCCTCATATTCTAATATGTATCAACTCTTCCCATAGAGGCATTTACGAATGCATGCATATTTAATTTTAATGTTTCCATTTCATGGACGAAGATGTATGTCGCTTTGAGCAAAATAACTTCCTCTAAATCCTCGTTTAATATATTGTGAGAATTCTGAGAGCTTTTGTGCTCAAAACAAAGGGCTTCTCAATATTTTATCTCCAGTAAATATTCATTATACAATGACGCATGCATAATATAATATGTATTACATTGCATTGTATTTTACATTGTATTTTATACGTGATGAGTATTTATGGCTTAAATATAAGATCTTACAGGTGTTTATGAAAAAACTGACAAAAAATGTTTTGAGGTGTAAATAATTCATATATTAAAATGTGTTAGGAAATGTGCATTATTACGTAATATTATAAACAAAATGTAAAATAATATTTTTCGTGAAATAAGAGAAATGAATTTTTTTGAATGGTATAAAAGTTTTCTTGAATTTCAAAGTCTTGATGATCTTCACTTACAGATGATACATCATAAAGGAATTTGAAACAGAGGACATTTTAATGCAGTTGTTGTATATAAGGAGTGGGAGCCGAGTGTTGTCAGTTAAGAGACTTCTATTTTCTTCCTACAGGTAATTTATTTTCAACGACTCCTAAACTGTCAACAAGCCTGCTAGGAGGAATCTCAAAAATGAGACAGGGCTGATAAGCTCAAAGAGCAGAAATTATTGTTTAAGGTAAAAGAACTGACTTAATTAAGCAAGGTTCGAGACAGCCAAGGGAGAGATTTGGTCATGGAGCATCTGCATGGTTCTAAATCTCTCCCTAATATACATTTCTATACATTTCCTTTAAAATCCTCTTCTTTAAGCTTCAGACGTCTCTAGAAATCCCTTGATTTACAAAACTCGAGATGAATTTGTAGACAAGAGGAGACAAAACTGTTCTTTTGTTCCTCTTAATAATATTATCTAAATGCCCATTCAGATATAAGTACATAATGGTTCTTTATAATACTTATGTTTTGATATTACAATTTTATACAATTTTACAAACTCTTATATTTTATATTATACTCACATTATAATGCATCTGGATATTATAAAAAAATGCTTGTGATATAAGTACAGTTTAAAAGATCCATTGCGACCAGGGCGAGGGACGATGCATGTAATTGCCTCTAAAAACAATGGCCTTTTAACTCTTCCTACGCCCATGTATTAATCATTCTAAAAGCCACACAGTTCGTGAAGAAAAATGTAAGGGATCATATGGGAGAAATAGCCAGGGCTCAGGGACACGGAGCGTGAGTGTATGTGTCAACGAGTCACATGAGAAGAGGTGAAGGAAAGCAGAGTGAGAGACAAAGTTTTTCTTCCAAGACCTCCAATAGTGAGATTTTCCCTTCTGATTCCTTTTTACGATTTCCGAGTTTGAAAGACTCATTTGATCTGGGCCCTTCATCTCAAGCTTGAAATTCACTGGTCTTTTTCCAATTGAAGGCTCGACCCTCCTCCGACTCACCTCTTTTTTACACTTTGGAAGACCCTTAAACGAACTCCTTATCTTTTCAATATGTAAAGGAGACGATTTTAATAAACGGAGATCTGAATTCAATTTAGAGGCTAATAAGATCAAGATGAGTTTCGACCCTCCTCGCTTTCCATTACATGAAATTTCCATTACTCTCAATCTCTCAATGAAAAGGAATATATACGTTAAGTTATAATAGGATATTGGCTCGTAACTTTCGGCTCCTTCTGTTAGATGCATAAGAACAGTCCCTTCAGAGTCTCCACCGTGAGAGACGGAGATTTAAGAAGTGAGAAATTTATTGAAGATTAAATTCAATGAGAAATGCTCAGGGGCAGTGATATTTATTATTCATAAATGTATTCCAACCATTTCTCATTATCTTCTGTGCTCAGGTGAGAGAAGCCGTATTTATAGCCCAAGTTCTCTCTTCGACACTCACATGCTTATATGCAGATTATATAACAAAAGGGTTTGTATAGCACTTTGAGGTTCTTCTGGTATATGAGTTTGTGGAGATGAAAAATACATCAAACAGAGGAACTAAAAATCTGTTTCTTGTTTCTCCGCTACTGATATATGGCTCCATGTGAGAATGCTCTTAAGGTTTCTTTTACAAGATGCAATTTAGTGACTTTATATTACGCCTGGAATAATTCGGCTCACATGTATGCACATCCTTGGGTGATTGAGGGAGATATAATGCGAAGGAATAATACCGGAGGAGGAAAAATGATTAAGAATAGGGTGATCATTTAAGATAAAAAAAAGTGTTATTGGTGAGATTGGAAAGAGAGGAAAATAGCCATCTGTTTTTATTTTTCAATCGTTTCATTAGTTTGCCCCACCGGAAAAAAGATTCAATTCAGTGAAGACGAACTTACTGTCACGATTTCTATTTATTTATTCATCTCAATGCTTTCGAATATTATATTGACTTTAGGTAACTGTTTAATCATGAATGTTCCCTCTCATTATATTATCTATGCTATCTGTAGATATTATGTCTCGACTCTTTTTAAGCTTTTAATTTTAATAATAATTTAATATAATTTATCTAACTACAAAATTTAGATATCACTGAAAATTTATATAGATTGGTTAATTTTTATATTTCTTAACAATCACTTGAATTTACCTAGTATATAATAGACCATTAGACTCTTAAATCATCAAATAACATAATAATAATAATATTTAACCCTTAGCCGCCGATAAATTTATTTCAATAATTTAAGTATGTTCCTGTAAATATTCCACTCCCTGTAATGCAATTTGTCATTCCCATTTTCGGCTTTCAAAATGCTGACGTATGTATACTTCTATCGTTGGCTAAGGGTTAATGGTATCAGAAAGAGAGTTAAATTCTCGACAAAATGTTCACCTCGCTTTTTAGTAACTTTTCACAATTCGAATAAATTAAAACTTAATAGGTAAAGAAAATTTATAATTAAAAGGCTCTTAACATGGGATTTTCCTATCTTTTTCCAAATCTATGCCCCAGACGTGGCTCACCCTACGAAGCTCCCCTGAACTTCAAATTCAGGACCCTGAACCCGTATTCCCCCTTTGTACTTTAACCGTCTTACTTTCATTTTGAACGCCACTTCTTTTTATCAAAACAAATTGTTTTCAATATTATGACCTTTGATGTTTTAGTATAAATGCAAAAATTTTCACTGTAGTTCAAAATATTGAAAAAACAATTAAAGCTTCATTTTTACCAGTCTACTGCGTGAATTGCATTAGTGGGTATTATTCCTACTTTCAGCTTACTAACTCTTTCAAATCTGAGACAAGACAGTTTACTTTACATTCTGTGTAATCCATATATTTTATAAGAAATAAAAAAGGAGAAATACATTAAAATGTATGTAGAAGTAAAAGTCCTTCAAATTTATGTAGTTGATTCATAGAACCATACAGCATACCTATAAGTATAAGGATTACGATGATCAGTTATTAATTTCACCCATATAAAATTGAAGTTATCACATTTATCAGGTAATTGAAAAAATATGTATAAAAATAATATGATTATTATAATTTATTTTATATTAGGTTGATTTAAATGAAATTTGAAAACTCCATTTAATTTATTGAACTATAACATCGTAAAATAGAAATTGACATAGCAACCTTAATTTTTTTCATTTACTCTGAGTATTTTGACAAATTAAATGTCATTTTTTAAATTTTTTGTGCAGTTTCCAAATGACCATAGCGTTTCATTGAAACCAACCTAATATCAATTTGATGTGCCCGACTTAGTTTATAATTGTATATAATTCTAATGCTGCCATGGGTTTTTGTACTACAACTACTACTAGTCCTCTAACTAGTAATTAAACTAGCATTAATACAATTTAAAAAAACCATTTAATTTTGAAATCTAAACTTTTATTAATAATTCAGAAAATTTAAAATGTCTTTAAAAATAATTTTTCATAATAATGTTTACACCAGTTGTAAATATATTAAGTGACCTAGATAATCGAAAAATTGAATGTTGAAATGATATATTTTTTATAAAATATATGCGTATATGCATAAATTCTTAAAATTCTGTATAAAGTTAATAATAACATAATATTACACATTGTAATATATTACATGCTGAGAAACTATGAGATAAATTCTAATGAACAGGTGTTATGGGATGGGTTAAATATAGGTCAAATTCTTAACAAAATGAAAACGGTTTTAGAATATAGCATTTCATATTATGTAAAAAGTGTGCAATGGTAACATAGCATGCCATAATACTGTATTTGTATATTGTGTTTGAAAAAATAGAGTAATTTTAAGTCGAAGTTCCCCATTACCTTCAACTGTTCTATAGCCCAATAAGGTAATTTATCAAGAAAGCCCTTTTTATGAAATGTGCCTTAATCTTCACTCAGGTTTGCTCCTGATGCCAAATGGAGATTTCCGCCTCCCTTTAGGGCTACTCTTTTAATATCCAAATATCTATCCTCGTTCCATCTTTCACCCACAATTCCCCAAGAGAGACTCACGCCATAATGTTCCTCATCAATCTAGGGTAATTCTGGAAACAAGATTTTAAATGAGGAGACCGCAAGGCTCCGCTTCCATTTCCTTCGGCTTCCTATTTATTAACTGTCAGTTTTCTTCAAAGACCCCTATAATCAAATGTGGAATGATTGCGGAGACGCCGAGCACGTTCCTTCATCTATTATAAGGCCCTGCTTACATTCTTACGCAGCCTTTTCTTCAATTTCCACTTCTTCCAATTAGATCCGAACAGGACCTTATGGGAAATGTTCTTAAATTCAATTTATCACATAAACTTTGAGATTTAAATTAATAGGCGAACATTATTTCCTGACTTGTATTTATTATTTTATGAACAAATCGGTTTAATTCAAAATTAAATAAGACAAATTTGGTAATTTGAAAATCTAAAATGTTTAAATGTTTAACTACAACATTTATTATAAACAAAATTAATTTAGAAGATTTTTGAGTTAATTTATAAAGCATCTCGAAGCCATTTATTTTGCATTCAGTACAAAAATAGTATAATAATAATCATATCCAAACATTGAATTAACGTTTTAAATTGCTTCATGTTTATAAAGTGTTTAATAATAAGGGAGGTCAGAATATTAAATTGGGGCACGAGGGCGTCGCAAGCTCTTAAGAATGACAGAGCAGTTCGTAATTCATTAATAGGGGCTCAGGTGAGATAGGTAATCTTGTAAAGAGACGCGGATAAAAACTCATTTGGAGCCACAAGCCAGAGATAATTTTCTCTTCTGGAATTTATTATATGGCAATCGAAGGGTCTCCATTAAGGGAACGATCGACTCCTCTTGAATGAACCGAGTTTGAAATGAAAGCATTTGGAACTCGTACAAGTCCATTTGCATTCATCAAAGAGGTGAATGAATGTTCATATGAGAAGAAGGGTCATATTCGACTCTTCTGCTTCTTATTTCTCTCTATATACTTGTAATATCTTCCTATCTCTCATCCCAATCTACGAATTTGAATCTCTGTTTGTATCTCCTATAACTATCGGTTTCTTCATTTCCTCGTCGCCGGAGAAGAGGAGCGGCTTTTAATCCCTTCGCGTCTTTCTCGTTCACCAAATCCAAATCATCTTCTCAGTCGTCCTTACTACAAGTAATAAGTAAACTAAGTAGTTGTACCTAGAGCAATGATCCTCGTTCTTATGCACGTGCCTATATATCTAATATATGCTCAATCATGCATTATATTGAAGTATAATATACAAGTTCACCATTCATAATCATAATGTATGCATGAGAGATGAGTGAAGAGTTTGAGCGGTGGAAGAATCAGCTGAAGGGTTGGGAGTATCCTTTGCTCTTTAGATTTATTGAAGTGCGAGCTTAAGAGTCTCAATATACTTATAATACACTTTTACTACAATATATTACATAAGGTATCCGCCCAGTGAAAAATGTAATGATGGTTCGTACATTTGGAAAAGCCTTAATTGGATCTCCCATTCAATTCATTCTCTGCCTCTTAAAACATTCATTCTAATTTCCTACTGTTTGGAAACGTGGGTTCTTTGATGGTGGGTTGTTAAAGAAAATTGTAATTTTCCCTATAAAACTTTGATTCTCCTGGTTTTTCTTCGTAAATAATGAATGAGACTCTTTGGGGAAAATTCTTAAGACTTTCCTTCTAACTGTCACTAAAGGAAAAATTCCATCTGAATCTTTGAGTCTTGTCAAACTTTTCAATTAGGAAGAAGAAGAAGAATTTTAAGGTTTTTCGTTCTTCCATTGTTCAATAAAAGATTCTTTGATTTTGATCCAGCGTGGGCGGCGTAGAGTGTGAAAAGCCCGTTGGTCCGACGACCAAAGGTGACGGAGCTTTTAATCCTTCCCTTAGCAGCAGCATGTCAGTATACACATCTAAAATACAAGAAGGAGGTTGAGGGAAACCGGTAGCCTTCTTAAAGGATTGATGACACGAACAGGGTCCATTTATGGCACTTATTCTTCTCCTCACTCTCCTCTTTTCATTGTTTCTCTCGAGAGTGATAAAATTTGTTAAAGGCGTCGATGAGCCAACTCCCCATTCAATTCAATCGGAATGCGTCAAGTCAAATAAATAAGTCAAGTGGTGATCTCCAGCTCCATATAAATGCACGGGAAGATATAAATGCAGGGGGCATGAAAGGGGGCCTCGGTGGAGAGCCGAGGGAGCCTTGGTAGGCTCAATAATAATAATAATACTCGATCTTTTGCAACTGCTCCCTCCTCGCCCACTTCCTTAATCGGACGAATTCGATGGTGACGACTCCTTCGAGAGATTAAAAGTTCGGCTCCAACAACTCGCTCTCGTCCGTCTGATGATATCATTCTTTTTTTGGGAAGATGAGGGAGCTGATCTTCGCCCATCGATTCTGTACATCTGTGTATACATACTGCCAAGGATAATATACTAATGCTAAGGATAATATAGCATTTACTAGTAGTAGCCTTATGTAATATATGAAATAGTGTATGGATATACTACTATTGATGATCATGAGGTTTGAAGATCTGGGATATGGTATTAAAGAATTGTGTATGGAAAGGATCACATTCGCCCACACAGTTGCTCGCCGATTACCTGCCCTCTCGCCACTCACCCATCGCTCCGATGACTGTTATTAAATCTATCTCCTCCTCGTCAATCCTCTCATGCTCCACCTTCCATTCTTCTTGGCTCCATTTTGCAAAAACGGTCCGAGGAGACGACAAAGGCTCTAATGATCACTCCCTGGCCTCTAATGATATCTCACGAGCCCTCTAATGCTCCTCTCACCCTACTTATCATTTACCAAATTATGCCCAATGTAAAACCAAGACTTCCTCCCTTCCAATCCGGCGAGGCCCATTGAGAGTCTAAATTTGTACATTAAGCCACTTCCCTCTTTCCGCGACTCTTTGGGAGATGATGTCATTCAGGGGAAGTAATTTACAAATGCTTGATCAATATTGTTTACAGAATTTATATACACAGTGACTCGAACTTTTTCATTGTTTAATTAGTCGAGATGTTTTTTGTAATTAGACGAGGAAGTTTAATGAAATGAATATTTTGAAAATATTTTTGCATAAACGAAATTGCGAGGAATGAACAATAGTTTTGAAAGATGCATTTTCGGAATCATAAATTGTTACGCTTAATGTAAATCCTTAAATGCTTTATGAGAAAGAAGATAAAATTTGACTATGAAAGTGGGAGAGAATTAAATTAGCAAAGAGAAAATTTGCGTGAAGGTAATAAACTTCCAGACAATGTTCTTCTCGTCCAACTCTAATTCCACGGCACAATGCGAAGTATCTTGAATCTACATCTCTTGCAATCTGGATTGAGTCATGATGCAGAAACTCGGTTCTTGTTAGAGAAGAACCAGAGTTCTGCTTTACAAGCTCATAATCATAAATAAGAAACTTTTCACACAAGTTTCCCAATTTGACGGCAACGGCAAGGTTCTTATTCTTATGCATGGAGGAGCTCTCCAGCCCTTCGGCTCTCCTCACTGAGAAATTGCTCAAAACTTTAATAGACAAACTCACACTGAAATATAAAATGTAAAGAATAAATGGTCGAAGGCCTAGGCCAATTTTATTATTTCTACCTGTTTTTAAATCTTTAAAAACTTTTTTTTTATCTATTATTACCAATTAATGATTAAAAGTAGAATAATCTCTTCTACTAAATATTTAATAAGAATTCCTGCTATAATTTTCAATGAATATTCATTTTATTTTATTAGATTTTCTTTCAAAAAAATAATAATCTTAATTCAATTATAAAGTCATTTTTATATTTGATTTATTATCATTAAATAATCAAATAGAACATTTAATATTTAGTTAATATTTTTTCCACTTTGCTGACTTATATAATTTTTTCTTAAATTAAAATTATATTTTAAATATATGTAAAAATAATTATCAATCAAATAGCTAACTTTAAGTGGGTAATTATTCAGTTTTTTCTATCAGGTAAAGTTAATAAATATTTAACAATTTTGACAATATTTTGTATTGCTAAATATCGTGTATAATGTAAACGAACATTTTTATAAAAGCAAAACCATTCTGGAAACGCGCTTGAAATAAATTTTTAATTTAAAATGTGAATTATTTCAGCATTCCTCCATGATTAAGCGTTTTCTATCTTTAAACATTTACACCTTTCTTCTTAATGAAAATGAAGTTTTCTCACCTTTAAACCCTTTCAATTTTGTATACTTATTTGAAAGTGTAAATTATGATAAACAAACTACAATTTTTCCCATCCGTTCCCTCCCAAATGTTTTATTTATCGGAAAATTATTCGTCGAAGGTCTCCCTGCCCTCTGACCCTCCATGTGAAAAGGGGCGAACAGAGTCCCATTCTTCCATTGCACTACGGCGGTCTTCGCACAGGTGGATCCAATAGGAGTAATTCCATAGTGTGAAAATTATCCCGGCATCTCGCTCTGCCTTCTCCCACCTAATATAATGATAAGGCGGAGGAAGTTCTTCTATGTCATTAACACTCTCCAATTTGTAAAATCTTGGAGTAAATTACGTTGATTACAACGGTTTGATATCAATTGGCCTCCACGGTGATTCGTCTCTTCCCCAAACAGACCCTGGCGTCAGGCCTCATCATAAATGACAGCCTGACATCTCCATTCTATTCATTGGCCATAGCCCTAAGGAGTCCGAGCAACAGTTTGAGATCGCAGAGAGCCCAGACGAGAAAAACACCCTAATAGCTTCATTTTCCTCGGGTCGACCAGGGTAGTAAAACAATGGGCTCGAGCGAGCGAGCGAGATGAGGAGGGCGACGGGTGAGATAAACCATCAATCCGTTATTTAAGCCAGAAAAAAATGGTCTTTAACCCATGTCGCCTTCTAATCGTAAGTCCCCTTTTAGATAATAGCCCTTCATCTCCATCTTCACCCCTTCGAGCCTCTTTATTATGCAACGCTCAGTTTTTATGCCTTTCACCGCTTTGTAAAAGATACCGATTTAACTTATAGGATAGATACGGATTTAAGCTATAAAAGGGGTTCGAAAGTGTTTATTTATTTATTTTTGATGAAAAAATGTTTTGTAATATGCAAAAATTTCTTTATGGTTTCAATGACTTAAAGTATAGGAATGTTATTATATTAAAGAATCAGCCATTTTCTTTTATGTGAAAAGAAATATGTGCAAGTGTGGAAGAGATGAGGCAAAAGGGATGTATAAGAGAAGAGCATTTAGCTGTGAGAATTAATTCACTCTTTTTTGCGAACATGTCCTAAAATGGACAGGCGGCTCGAAGGTGGTGGTGGTGGTGACTCTGAAGAACGCATTCATACTCTCAGACCAGGTGAATTTGTTCCCAACAATTTATTTTGGAATTCGGACAGGCAGAGAGGACGAGGAACTCTCAACCACCATGAAATGAACCCCAACGAAAAGTAGAAAAAATACATTCAAATGAGCGATTGAACTTTTTTTTATTTCGCATCTTCAATTTTTAATACCGTCTAAGTTAAATATTAAAAATAATTATATTAAATATATTCATGTTAACTAAAAGTTTAATAGTTTCAATCGGCTTATTTTTTTTCTAACAAAAAATTACAAAATGTTTTAATATGATTATTCTGATTTATTATATTATAATATTTGATATGCAATTTACACCTATGAATTAAAAAATAAAGCTATGAGTTGATAAAGTGAGACACTCATTAAATTGCAATTATGAATGTAATTCAAAAGGAAATTAAAAGGCGTTCTTTGTTGAAAATTGTCATTCAATACATACAATATTTGGAGTCAATAATATGGAATTCAATGCCACTATGAATGTTCGTTCATAAGCAAATAGAAATGCAACTTCATGTCTTTATGTCTACATTGGATTTTTAAATGAATTTAATGAATGCAAGTTTTGTAGGTTTGATATGGAAGAAAGCTATAAAAGTTTTTTTCGTATTTAAGGGTGCCCACCCAGTACTGGAATTCGAGTCTCTCTTTATCAGTGGACCCTCATTACACATTATGGCTCCTCGAGACATTACTCCTGCTCTTCTATTTCAAACACCCAGGCTGGCTGATCAAGTGGCATCAGAGATAAAAATATGAATTTATTCTTCTTCTTGGTTCGAGGCAAATTCCTACCTTATCTTTCACTCGTCTTTCAACTCGTCCACACACTTCTGTCTGGCTGGAGATGGAGGATCTTTAAATCCGAGAAGACTACTTTCGTTATGAATCTCTCAAATTTTATTACGAAATGAGAAATGCTTATCTCTCAAATGGGGAATTGGGAGGGTGCGGAGCCTTAGGAATTCCTCAACCTCGAAATCCATATCATATAGAAAACCTGCGATATAATATATATGAGTAATATAAGAGTAATATGGTTCATAAGGAAAGAACAAGGAGCGATGATGAGCCCAGGATGGGGAAAGATGAGAGATGAGACTACTGACGATTTTTTCCTTATTAAAAAATATACACATCTCTCTCTCTCTCTCTCTCCAATCTGATTTCTAGAACAAATAGGGTAAATTGGGCACAGGTGAGTCGGGTGAACCCACAAATCAACAATGTAATATAACTTTTGTAAATGCATGTGGGATTCATCGCAAAGGAGCAATAAGGTTATATAGGAGAAATTCCCAATCTCGCCTTCTCATCAATTCCCCCTCAGACCATGTGAATAATATTCGGGAGTGCTGTTAATCAATTGAGATTGCGTATACAGGGAAGCGTTATTCCTTCATTGCTGGAATCGCCCCTTCTCCCACAGATGCTCCTTTCAGAATGATTTATTCAAACATAAAAACTATATACATTTCAGAGTCATCCAGAAGTATAAGATTACCTTTTTGTAGTTCCATGTATGAGCCATTAGAGAGTCGTAATGTGGCTCGGAGCTTAGGTGTGTGTGTGTCTGCGTGTAAAGCTCGGATGTGACCGTTGGCCGTGAATGGAGGTCGAGGAGAAGAAGGAAATGTCATCTTTATGAGTTCCCTCAATTTTTATAGCCCTTAAATTGTGATAAATTGAGGGAGAAGGTAAGGTTAAGGAGCAGATGAAAGGAGAGGGCGAATATTTATAGTTGCTCTAATAAGGAGGAAAAAGGAGCCACTGTATAATCATTCCCTAAAGATTCTCTCTTAAAGAAGACGGAGAAGAATTATTGAGAGAAGATGAGAGGAGTTTGGGGAGGCGGCCCTTGACTCGGGCCAACAACGTGCCCATTCCCCCTTCCATTATCATTTCAACCAGCTCAGGAATACGAGATTAATTGGCTATAAATTTTTAATGCAGTTTAATGGCTTACTGCGTGTAATTAGCGCTCCTTATCTGACTAGGAAAATTAATGGGAGACGTTGGGGCACTTGAGAGAGTGCGAACAAACCATTGGGAGATTCCTTCCAATGATTATTGAGAACCTCCAAGAATGAATTGGAATTCTCAGTTAGAAAGATACGCATATTTAGAGACTCATCATATATTTGATATTAGTTAAACTCCAATGCGTTAATTTACATTCAGCTACACCAACTCATTAAGGCAGGCTTAATGGGTTTATCGTCTGTGCGTGAATAAGTCATATAATGTATTTAAAAGAAATTTTAATATTGGTGTTTTTCTATACAATATCAGATTTAACTTCCTTCAGTGTATCTTATTTCAAAACTATAGTCGAATATATCTTTCTTGTATTATGAATACATCGTTCCAAGAAGATATTACCTAGATAGTATTAATTCCGTGTAGGTCCGTAGAAAGATAATTCATTAAAACGTCGATTTGAATAATGGGACATTAAATGGTGGAGAAAGAAGAACTGGGCTGAATCTGGTAATTTGTTATCATATTGATGTGCGTGTGTGTGTGTGTGGAGGCCCCCGGGTCCTTATCTCTGATTACGACTCCTATTATTTGACTCTCCTAATTATCTCAATTGCCAACTGTGATACTCAGTCGGGGAGATCCGAGCTCCTGATACCTGTCTAGATTACTAAATCTCCCGTCTCCCTATCTCCCATCTATAACTCTTTCTGAGAGTCTCTCCAAGGGAGAGCGAATTAAAAGGCTTCATTTTTCATTTCCAGTCACTCTCTCTACTTGAATCGATTAATATAATATTCATTTCGATTAAAAGACTATCTTCTCATAAGTATATACCCCTATGCAATAAATGAGTCCTCTTATACAAATCCCCATTTTTTATTTCTTAATCTATCAGAAATCTCCAATATTACAACTTGTTATTAGATACTCCTCTTAAATGCTCGAGTATGAATGCATCCGAATTTGATTTGTTTAAAGTTATTATTGTAGTATGCTACCTCTTATAATAAACTACTGGATATTGGAGATTAGGAAAAAACTCACTTTTAAATTCAGACAGTAGATAATAAAGCACATTGAGTTAAATTGATTGCTGGAGAATTCACAGACCCATAAATATATAATTACACTTGTGTTCCAGCACAAAAACTCCAATAACTCGTGTATACAACCACGCCGATGCATTATCGCTCTAGACTGTTCCACATAAAAAATATTTCTACTATTAAATTAACAATTTGCTTTAGGAAATTGACTCTCATCTTTAAACTATATAAGTTGGGCTGTTGAACTGAAGACGGATATAAGGTCAAGGATAGTGCAAAGAAAGAATAATATTGAAAGTGAGATCATATAGAATCTCATAGCCAAAAGAACCCATTATAGTTATAACAAGACATTAAGAGATTCTTTAGCACTGTCTTAATACGTTGGCCCTATTCTGAAAAACGAGCTCGAATTGAGTTTAGGCAGGGTCGAGTGAAAGGGAGATTTCGAAAGCCATTACTCATGGTAATCCCATTCCTCGGTCCCTTGTGACAGGCGAGTAATTGAGATTGGCAGAAGTGAAATAAGGTTCACCCGTTCCCTTTGACTTCCCATTACCACCGAAGGTGAAGAAGAATGATCATAGGGGAGAAATGCGTCTTGTTATGATATGAGCTCCCATCCTATGAATTAGAACTTGCATTTGAGCTTTCAAATTGGGGCGGCCCGGTCGGTCGGAGATTCTTAAACTTTCCATTTCGGTCAATCTGTTTGTACGATTCTAATATGATGTGGGTATGATGCATGTAAGTACACTTAACCTCAAAGTGTGTGATAGCGCGTTCATTGAGCGTATGTATGGACGAGAATGGTTGAGTGAATGTGTGTGAATGTATGGGCCATATAAGGCCCTAGTCTTCCATCCTTTGACATCTTGACGGCATATTATATGAGAGGGAGTAATAGGGTATATAATATAGGCCAAGAGGACGTCAGTTCTTTAAAAACTCTTTTTTTGTTCCAAGTTCCTTTATATGGAGTCTTCAAATTAATGTAAAGGATCTCTACATATATATATATTTTCCCTGGCCAAAGCACGTGCCGGCTAACGGTGATATTTGTTCACACTTAACGGGCTCAATAGTATCAGTTTACATTATATTGTCGGCTCCAAATTTGGAGTCGGTCCTTTTTTTCCATTCACCTGGAGTCTCTCACTGAATTTGTCCTCGTCCTACCTGCAAAGATTCTCTAAAGAAGGAGGAGCAGAAGTTGGGGCACTGGGTCCAGCAGATAGCTATTCCTTTCATTCATAATTTTTTAACTTCTCCTTTTCATCTTACCTTAATTTTGGCCCGAGTGGTGAAATGAGTCGTAAGCCTTATTAAGACTCTTTCTAATGATTAAAACCCCGCTCGCGCATCATCACCTTATTAACTGCCTCTCGTGCCTCCTCGACTTCTACCTTCGTTTGATCCTTAAATGGAAGATAAATATTTCCATAAACTCAAAGGATCTCCAATTAAACGCATCCTTCTTGATGTATTCGAATCTTGTGCCGTTGCCGTTCATCGCCTCTGTACATTACTCTTTACAAGGTTTAGCAAGGATATTATTGTATTTAATCCTCAAAGGAGCATCATCTCTCAAGCAAGTGGAAGAGATGGGGAGGAATTGAGAAGAAGCTCTTGTAGGTAATGAACTCTCGTGTCATTCGTCACCGTCGGTTCTCAATCCGCCGAGGATGAAAAAACTTATTTGTACTCACTTTCAATTTATTTTGAAAACCAGTTCTTTTGATTAATTTGACCAGCGAGTGGACACAAGCTTTTGAGTTCCATGCAGCTTCCTACTGCAACCCCCCAAAAACATGACGACCAACCTGCGTCTCCCTACATTAGAGACGCGATGGGAAAAAATCATATTCTTTCTTCTACAAAGTCAAGTTTCGAATTCATCCTAGCACCCTTCATTCATTTCATCAGAGGGAGATAGTGGAGAAGAGACGAGTTTTCCTTCGTTCAAAAACTCTCAACATCCTCATTCTCATCTTCACAAAAATTGTTGGTTCTTGTTTGTGTGACTGTTCGGGGTCTTCGGCTTTTATGCCTTCCATTTGTCTCCTTCTCATCTTCGAATTCCCCCAAATTCCTCTAGTAATGTAAAGGTCGGAGTCGATGAGTGTGAGATAACATTGGTTAATACAAAGTGAAAATGTTGGATGTAATATACAAATCGCCTCCGGATCCCTCTCCGTGTACATCATCCACGTAAAAAGTATTTATAAAAGCGCGTTTGCATTCAGAACCAAAGATTCTTGAGATTTAGAAAAGCCCCTGATCAAATTTCCTCTCTCAGACTAAAGAATACTTAATAAGCACCTGCATTATAATATACATTTTATACTCACAGCCATACTACATAGATTCTATACTCAAAAGATACAGTGTAGATTAGATACTCCAAGTTACAGCTTATAGATTAGCCACTTTGTAATATTATTATAGTAAAAGGTATGTGTGTATTAAAACAGGTTATGAAGACTTGCGGAGTAATTAATGGAACGTAATAAGCTGCATTTGTCAAGGGAAGCTTTTGAATGGGGCCTTTGTGGGAGTGTAAAGAGGATTTTTCCACAAGGACCTGCCACTTTGGTTATAAAAGGTTGACAGGAGCGAGGAGATGGGCCAAGTAGCCGGAAGGAGCAACTGAGTTTATAAACTGCAGAAAGGAAGCGTGAGTGGCACAAGTCAAAGACTGATCCTCAAATCCGCTTAAACCCATATGCCTCCACTTTGAATGGTGAAGAACAATGTGAAGGCAGGGGCTTTACCGGAGCTCTTCCCCGACTGCCGGCAGCTCTAGATAATGGAAGGCGGAATGAGTTTGTAAGAATCTTGAAGGTTTCGATGAGGGACCTTCTCGCGAGGTGAGCGGAACCTCATCATTAAACTTTGATCTGCCTAAAGGGTGCAGATTCGAGGTTATCATTATGATTACCCACACACATGATAGTAATTTACCATCGGCTCTTTTCCTCTCTCACTTACAACGTTTTACCTCCCAAAAACTTCCACTCCTGTCAAGTTCTAAAACTCCCTTCAAATCTCCTCATTTTTTAATATTTAAAAACTTAACTTATACATAAATGAATAAAAGCGAAATAACTAATTTTACCAAACTATAAGAATATAGGATTTTTTTTCATATATTAGACTTTTCATATAAGTTTATAAACCTAGGTTTTTAATTTTTCTTAATCCCTCCAAGACTTTTCGAGAGACACACTTTTGAAATCACTTTATAACTTACAAAACATCCAACACGGGTATAAAAAGGAATAGTCGAGGAAAATAGAATGAAAAAGATGCATTTACAAGTTGTTCTGATGAAAAAGAACGTTCATCGTCTGGAGAATAGGATCATCAGACAAGTTTCCTTAAATGAACTTTCTGCTTCATTATTCATATTCTGTAAATCACAGGCGAGGTGATAGCCTTTAATCTCCTATCCTCCGCCGTACTGCTCCTTCCATATCTTGGACAATGGGCCAGTGAGAGACTCCGGGCTGGAACGGGCGGAACGAGCCATTATCCATATTACCTCCACATCAAATATATTTCCTTTACGACATTTCCTGACTCCTACTAAACAGTCTTGTGCTAATGGACACTCGGATTTGGTATAATCATCTTCCCCATCTACAATTCACACAATGGAAAAGCCAGTCGTCTCGTTAGTCGCCAAAGGCTTCGCATTTTCAACTCCTCTTTTCTACGGGAATTCCATTGTGGACTCCTAGCAATTCAAGATGTGGAGATGAGGAAGAATGAGAAAAAGACGAAAGGCAACTGGTTCCTGAGCCGTCTGGTCTTCTCCAACTCAACCAGTGTGAAACTCGTACTTTTAGCCTTTTTATGCTCCTAGCACATGAGAAATCATTAGAGCAGAATAAGAGGCGTGAATTTTATACTAAAAAATATTCTCCTCTAGACCTTCTTCTATAACACACCTTTTAGCATATGCATCAATGAGGTGAAGCAATAAATTTGCGGTTGGCTGGCTAGTATGGGAAAAAACTGTACTATATGACTCAAATTACTTCAATGTTGATGATCCGTAGTTTATATGCATGACGCAGCTTCATTCAACAGTTTGACTTGACTCGTTTATAATAGAGTATAAAACTTGAGCATTTAATATTATACACTTAGCTTATAAAAAATTGACAATATTCTACAGACTTCTTAAAAGAGTTTCCCAGCCATTTTTTCAAAGCATTTAGCAATTTTGACACAGACTATACATAATTACATTAAACATTTCACTGTGGCTCCCTATGCATTCTCTTGTAAAACCAAATGTGTGTGACATGAATACATGTTTCGTTTAATATCATTAAACTCTGATGAAAAAAATCCTTCTTATGAATTTAATATGCTTAATATATTTAATCTATGGGCGAGGAAGACTAAGAGCATCTGACCACGCTATGAATCCAAAGGAGGTGAATGCATTACTTACTTTACTATAATATAATCTCCTTCATAAAGGTGAACGCGCACTTGACATGTAAATGAGCATGAAGAATCCAAACGTGTGTGGTTAATGGAAGAAGTGAGCAAGTAGATAGAAGAATAGTTAATTGAATATCTATGGCCAATCGGATGACACGGGGCTGATGGGAACGGAGATTCTCAAGACTCTCATCGCCCCCGCCGTCGACCCGCCTTTGGCTCAATGTGAATTAGATTGGGACTGGGGAAGGCCCACCCACACCTTACAGCCTCCTCTCAGGAGGCAGCGGAGCAGCGAGGGGGTGAAGGAGGATGGGACGAGCGAGGTGTGAGAGTCAGTGTCCTTTCAATGGCTTTCCCAACATTCCCACTCCGCCGTCCAAGAAGAGCCTCCACCTGACCAACCAGCGTCTCCACTCACTCCCATCACGAAGTCGATGAACGATGATGAAGGAAAGTTGGGAAGGACGAACAAACGGCCTAAAATTTCAAACAACGTCCAATGTAATATAATGAGCTCTTTTTGCGCCTCCAACACCTTGGTTTTTTAAATTCAGACTCACAGTCAGACTCTATAGACTTTTGCTATCTGCTCTGTACAATGAGAAATATTTATTGAGCTGCTTATTCTTTTATACACGGATTGCATAGGAAAATTGTATTTACTTTGTTCTGATATATTTATTTGTACTTGAACGAAACAAACAAATATGCTAATATTAAAGGGTAAGATTCGCTATATTACATGGGACGATTCTGAGAATTTGCGAGGAACGCGAAGGGTGAACGATATATGAATTCAGTCGATGGAAGATAATTTTTGGTGCGTGGGCGAAGACGTAGAAGAACCCAACCTCTTGTTCACATTCAAATTCAAATTCATGTAAAACGTGATTTTACTCCTTTTACCCTCATCTGCATAATGCATGATGATTAGAAGAACATTTCTCAACGAACAATTTGAGTCAGGTCCTCCCATTACAATTAGAAGTCAACAGTCATTTTGAATATTTTACGCATTGGAGATGAGAGAGAGAACTCTGTCAACACAAGCCGTATTTCCTTCACTAATTTCCTCATTCTCTCTCATAGGCTTATCTGAGCTCAACCGCGGAGTGAAGCCGAAATTGGGGTTTTCTAATCTTATATATTATAGGTACATAAACATTAGTAATTGGTGGGGCGGGCGGCTGTGGAAATGATTTACTATTAAATGTGCAAATAATTTTTTTTAAATAATTGTATTCATTTAATTCGCATATCTTTTATCTCTCTTCAGAATTCATCCTTCTTCTCTTAATGGCTGTGATAAGCTATAAATTGTGAGAATGATGAATTGTTTTAGGAGGAAATTTACAAGTGTGGAAATCCTCATGATTTGATAATAGATTAAAAATATCCATTTTTGAAAATCACGAAGTTCATGAGGAAATCACAGATTGTATGGCTAAAATCAATTTCCATAAAATTTAAATTTCCATTAAATTCCCAACCCTAATATTTAGAAATTTCATATATTATATTTAATTATTATTAAAATATAATCATCAAAATTTATAATAATTTTAGATTTCTTTCCCATTTTTTGTGGTTTTATACTTTAATTGTAATACCGCTTAAGATTAACTAACCATTCAAAAAATTCATTTTTTTTCAAAGTTTAGCGAAAGTATGAAAGCAAAGTTTGAAATTTTCATTTAGCAATGGATGTGAGAATGAATTGAATGTGCCATGGATCATGAATGGATCATAAGTGACGCGCAAAGGGCGAAAGTGCTAATAAGTCAGACCTTAATTCGATAGCCGGATTCTTTTGCAAATGATGGAAGGATTGAGGGTGTGGAGGAGAAATAAGACATAGAGTCATCAACTATGCTGCTACACCTTGTAATAAGCCAAAAGCATTTCTGCATATGATGAGGAAATTTAGACATTGTCTAACCCCTTGTGATAGCTCTTTTTCCTCTTCATCCCTGTCACTCTCCATCTCATTTCCCTTGATGAGAAGTTGTAATTGTATATGCAGTAGAAGTGCATCTTCCAAGCCTCCTCGAAGGTGAATCCTTTCCTTGTCCAAATCAAGAGATTTTTACTACACGAGTGCCCATTTTCGGAACTTTGCCGTCCCTCGTCTCTTTTTACTATTCGCTAAGAGCAACCAAAATGAACAACGTCGTCGTTCGTCTCATATCTTCAACACAGCGGAGACCCAAAAGGATTTCCATTTATTAACAACAACAACTTTTCTTATTGCACACACACATACACACTCAACCGAACATGTCCTTATTAATGAAACGGCTCTAGAGAGAGAAAAAAAGTAGATTATGAAATGAACTTGCGTGTACAAACATGCGTTTATGTCCCTTATTACAATATTTCTTTTTTCTGGTTTCATTAATAAAGGAGATCAACGAGGGGATGTGCCAGGGATTTCCATATATGATCTCCCAGCTTCTTCGCTGCGAGAGAATTGAATTTTATTTTGAGGGATTATGGAGATGAAAAGGGTTGAGGAAGGAATGTGAAATGTTGAGGAATGAGGATGCCGGAGATTCCGTTCGCCTCTCAGTTTCACTCGTGTCATCTCATGCGCGGGGGGAACCCGGTGGTTTTCATGAATTAATAGAAAGGTCAACATCTTAGATGTCAATGAGGCTCGTGTGAACACACAGGTGTGAGATTTACCGGGTGGTCCTTCGGATCTTCCTTACCCCATGCCTGTGCAATCCTTCGTATTTCCAGCAGTGCCTCAGCTGACTTCGCTTTGCCAACTCACTTTTTGAAAAATTGGCTCTTATTTCATTCTTACATTTCATCCACCTAAGACCACAATTTATGAACGTGTGGTTTAAGATCCTTGAGGAATCATCCTATACCCTTCCACAACGAGCTTAGAATTCCTCCGGAGAAATAAAATATGTTTTAAATCCAAAGTTCGGTTTCTTTTTATAAAATTTGAGTCCAGTGGGACACTCGTGGAGTTATTACATTTTTACTCTAATACTCTCAGTCAGGTATGGAGATTGTAATGCTTAATGCATTTTGGTTATATGAATATAATACACGGGAGAGAGAATCTCTTAAGAGAGGCAATGGCAAGGAAGAGCATATTGACCATTTCAACTTCAATCCTGATCTTCAGACTTGATAAAAAGAGGATGCCCATATACGTCGTCTTTGGTCAAAAACGAACTTCCCCATTCATTCACATTTGAGAGTGGACGAAAAAGGAGATCGGCCGTTCGATCCCTTTTGCCTCTGCCCTAATACTCCAATGAACTCCCTGTGTTCCTCTTCGACTTATTCGTTCCTCCCTCATGAATTATGGGAAAATATATATGTATCTCAGAGAAAAAAAGAAAAGAAAGGAAGAGTGAAACTGAAAGTTGAAGTTCGAGGTCTTTAAATTAATCTTTTTGGTTTAATATTTTTCTCGTGTTACTTTTTATTTTTTAAATCATTTTTGTATTTATTGTGCATTTCTCATTAAAATATTTTATTATAAGGAATGTGTTCTAATTGTACCTGAATAATATATCATTGAATTTTTGCTTATTAAAATAAATTTTTATCGGCTTTTAGATCTTGTCCGCAGATGTCATTTTTCAAAAGTTAAAATGACTCAACTATGAGGATGAACCTGTGAGATGCGAATATGGGAGTCATTGAGATTTTATACACCTTTAAGTATAAATGGATTTCATTGAGTGTCCAAGTTTTTTGTTGCCACTTTGCCCAGTCGACTGAGAGAAGTTGGGATGAAGAACTCAAGTTTATTTGTTTGGAATAGGAAAATAAAGTTTCCTCAAAAGTGAGGAAACTTTCCTCGTTCTCTCCAACTGTGGAATTTGAAGTTGAGCGAGGAAAGTTTCTTTATGCGGACAACCAGGGGAAATAAGACGATCATGCTCTCAATTAAAGGTAAATGAGTTGGAAGGAATCACATTTGCCAAAAGGAAACCATTGTTGACCAACAAATTCTATCTTGAGATTTCAACAAGTTACAACCTCATAAACACACGAGAATTTTTTCCTTTCATGTCTTTCAATTAAGTACCACTTGGTAAATTATGTCGTACTATATTCCAAACTATACACAACATTTATGGATTCGTTAATAAAACCTTTATGTAATACAACAACTTATTATTGTACTTCTCTTACCAGAAACTTATAAATCAAACCAACAAACATGTCTAGACATTTAATGGTCTCACCACATAAAAAGTTTTAATATTAAAAATTAAAGTTTTTATAGCCACTGTATCATAATCAAGAGCGTATGGTCTGAAAAGGATGACGCGAATGTAAAAGAGCATCATTTGCTTTCAAATGCTTTTAGGAATTAAACTTACACAGATGATTATACAATATTATACAACATAGTGCTGAAGCGCCCTGGTCCAACTCCAAGGCGGGTGATGGTGGTTAAAAGGGGGGTGAAGGAAGCCACACACCGCGAGTTGTGTAAAAAGAGCCCATGTGAACTCTGAGCTTTCTTCCCCGTGTGGCGTGACGAATCCGTTTGCGTACGGATGGGTCCATAAGGACCAAGACGATCTCAAGAACAAGTAAAGAATGACCCACCGACAAGGACATGGGCAAACATTCCATTCCTCCATCCGCTTCGTCTCCTTCCCTGCCTCGCCGACTTCGCTTCCCGAATTAGTAGGATCTCTCGTACCCTCAGAACTCGCATCCTCATCGTCCTCATACTTTCAAATTACTTTCCCCGCATTCTGCGGCACACAAGAACTCTCTTGAAATTTTGAGACAAATTCCCACGGTCTCTCCAATTTAATTATTTCTTCCCACTCGCTCATATTTGAACGTCTAATTGAATTCATTACACTTTCACACATTCTCCAAACTCTATAAACACTCAAGACAAATTCATAAAATATAATATAACTTTTTTTAATAAATAATGTATATCTAGATTATATTACTTTCTTGTAAAATATTATTATTTTACCAAATATTGCAAATATTATCTGTCGTAATTATTAATTAACATATGAAGTGAACATACAAATCATCTCAGTTTCGCATTTGATCCTTGGCTTGTCTCTAATACTTGTTATTCGTTAAGTGTAGATGTCAAATAAAAATATATTATTGCAAATTCATAAGTTGACTATTCACGTATGTATTACATAAACGTTAAGAGCTAATTCAATTTGTAGAAAAAAGCATGGCATATCATGTATCATCGTATAGGTCGTCGTGGTTGTAAGTGTTCAGATATTGGTTACGTGGTTTTTAAAGGTTGAAAAGCTGAAGGTTATCGTAATAATTAATGTGATTCCCAGGTATCCGGTTGAGGTGAGAGAATAAGAATGTGAGAGAATAAATTAGTGAGGGAAGGATCGACTATTGATAAATAGACTTGGGCTCCTCAGGGAGATTCAAGAACGAGTGTGGTATGGTGAATAACAAACGGTCCTATAGAAGAGACGAGCAAATGGCGTCTTGAGATTGCAATCACAATTCACACGTGAAACAGCAGGTGACAATAGTGACAATAAATCTGCGCCACTACTGGTCCAGTCGGCTCCGTCGCCTCGCCTCACAGCATCTTCTTTCCCCCACTAATTCTTTAATTGCTCTTCAAGCCACGTAGTCACTTCTGGTTACTCACCTCATTTCTTCTTCTTAGTTAGTTCTTTTTACCAATTTCCAGTGGAGATACCGAGGAAATTCTTTGCGCATTTACTAAATTGTTCTACTTAAGTAGTTAGTTAGTCGTATGTATATCAATGATTTATTGGTTGAAATCTAAAAGCTTTTCCTTCACACAACAGCCCCGCAATTACAAAGAAAAGATTTACAAAAATCCTCTGTAAAGGAATTGAGGTAAAAACTGTATGCTTTTCTCTCAACAAGTCTTTTGTGCCTTCTTCCCCAGCCAATGATAAGAGATAAACAAATTGTCTAATTTTTAATGGACGACTCAAATGCTCCGGCTAATAGATTTCAGGTTGGATGTCAATCCTCTTCTCTCAATTATACACATTACAACTAAATACCTTGAGAGTTGGTGAGTGAGTGAAAAAGGGCATTAAGGAAAATGATCTCAAGAACTCAGCTCTTTCACCGGAATGCAATGGATGGACCATTTGTACCTGTTCGCACACCAACCAACCAGCTAAGTAGCAAACATGAACAAGAACGGACTTTTACAAAGGGAAGGAATTCAAAAGAGGAGCCAATCGATAGTGATTATCTAATGAGCTTAATGGTCGATTACCCAACGTATTAACTTCAAAGCCACTTTGGACAGTACGAGAGAGGTAATATAGGAGTCACGCAACAGCCTCCGCTACCTGTTTTCACTAATAACTTCATGCACAAATAAATGAACTCTCCGCATCTCCTCTCCCATCTCATCTTCTTCTTCGGCTAATGCATATAAAAAAGGGAACAAACGAGGGAAGGGAAATCAGAAGAAAAAGTTCTCCAGCAGCGCTCAAGTTTTGTTTATACGGAATATACGGCCAAGGATCCTCAGATCGAGTTTTGGTAATAAGGAGCACCAGAGAAAAGGAATCGTGAGGAAGCTTCGTTCAACCATGTAAAATGCAACTTGCCCTTTTTATATCCTTATGTCTTAAGTTACACGAAACTGGAGTTTGAACACGAGCTTAGCTTGTAAGAGCAATGCGGTCTCTGGCACATCAGGATTTTCAACATTTTGAACCTTAAAGGATCCCCAGTTGATGATGAGGGCCTGTTCAGCGAGAAGCGGCGGTCGAACGCCTCACATTAAGCTACTGGGCTTTTCTTTTACCAAATCCCCGCACACCGGTATTTAAACTTCATCTTTAATCTTTTCCTCATCTCTCCCATAAAATTTCATTATTAAAGAGACTCGAGGGTGGGCTGGAAATCCGTTCTATCCCTTATTATATTTAAGTATTGGCTATACGCCTATAACTCTGTTTCATTTCGGCGGGCCTCATCAGAATCCTCCAGAGTGAAAAGGTCCTATTTAGCATCTTATTACATCTGAGACATCTCTTTTGTTTGAACTTTTACATGCCTTTAGAAGATGAGTTTTTCCCTCAAGCTCCTGCTTGCACTTCAGTTAGCACCTCTGAGTGCTTTCGAACGACTCACAAACACACACTCACGCACATCCCTATATAATGCAACTTTATAATTCATACAAAATCCCTCCAAGAAACACACACAGGAACATTAAGAAAAACAAGCAAATAATGTTTAAATATCAAAGGACTGATCCTTCAGCAAATTGCTTCCCAAGTACTCAAACAAACGACGAGGGTTCGTGCAGAAGCTCTTTAACCAAACTACCTTGTTGTAATTATTGCCACTGAGTTCCGCCACTTACAATTTACAAACTTCTCCTCAAGGGAAAACAATTAAGGTGAAGTGGTGATGGATGGCGTTTATGTGGATGCCACCAGGAAATGGCAATATGGGGCGAAGCTTTTGTCTTGCCAAGGAATTTTTCATTATTGGGGGACGATAGGGATCATCTCATTTGTTTTACAAGCTCCTCTTTAACACTTCACTCTCCTTGTTCTCCTCTGGTCCGTGTGATTAATCCTTTGGTCAAGAAAGAACAAATTACCCATTTACATACAAATGAAAAACCCGTACGTATAATTTACTCATTGAGAAACAAACAGGGGGAACAGATGAGGGCAAACAAAAGAAACTTGTACTTTTTGCCTCACAAAAACAAATCTTGGGAATTCATTAAAAACAATTTCATTTCGACTTTATGAATACATAAATTCATTTTGTGAATTCATTTACAAAACCCCAATGCACTCTCGCATTCCCTAACATAAATACTCCGCAAGATTCCGAACATAATAAGTAGAACTTGTTATTATTGCACTGGGAGTGTGTACTCAAAATGCCCGTAGTTCTTATAACCCTTGTGAGATGAGGATCATCCAAGGTGGTATCATCTACTTATTAAAATTATGTTCTGACTGTGAGAGAAAGGAAAAAGCTATAGGGAGACTTTCCTCTTCTTCCCATGGGACTTAGGTTAAAAAATGCATAAATATCTCATACATAACCTTCTCAAAGCCCTTATAGTTTAAATGCAATGAAGGTGGTGAGATCTTGAACTTGGGAATTCAACCGTTTCCATTAGGAAAGGAGATGAGAGTTTAATCCTCCTAGTTGAATATTCAGTTGGAGATCCGACGCTGGCTGTCAAGAGGAATGAGTCAAAGAAATTAGTTTGGGGAAGAGATTATTTAAAAAAGATTGAATTAAAAGTGTGTGAGAAGGTGAGAAAGGGTCCGTATGAGTTTCACGGCATCCTAGTGTACTGACAAGGCATTTGGCCGGGAGTCTCTCCTCGGAGTCGAAGGTGGTTAGAGTACATAGCCCAGGGCGACCTCATCAGTCCTCCCTTCTTCATGCTGACTGATGAGCCTTGAGAGTCTCACACTCCGAAATGCAATAATACTAAAGGACGGAGGAGAGGCAAACGCCGGAAAAAATTCCCTCCTCCTTCCCGTCAATAGACACATCAATCGCACAGAGGAGCCGAAACTAATCAGCTCTTATTGATGATTTCGCATTCCACCGTACGGAAGCTGGTAAGAAGTACGAAGAGAGCCAAGGGACTTTGCGGAGCCGCATATGAACCCTCCTTGTTACAACACATACACACAACGTTTGTCCATCTCTCTCTCTCTAATAATCACTCCTCATCTCTCTTCACTTGATGAAAAACACACTGGGATGAGGCTGAGAATCTGAAAGAGATAAATGCTGATGGTGACTCTTCATTAGATTCTAATTTTACATTATCGTCCCTCCAATATTATGCATATAAAGGTATCCTTTAGGTATGCATGCATGTGTGATTGAGCCTCTCCATGGCATGGGATAATGGGTTACTTGTGTCCGGGATTCGATTCGGCGAACCCTTGTCATTCGCCGGCCCCATTAACAATTTTACCTTCCTTTTCCACGGGACATTACAAAGAATGAGAAAAAAGTTCTTGTTCTCGCTTTTACCGCAGCGTCGGCGGCCGTTGCCATTATCATCATCATCGTCTTCTCTTGCTAATAAGCTCATCCAGCTCTTCTTCGTCCGCCGTCAACTCGTCTCGTTCTAATGAAAAAAACCACAAAGATACACACAGACACACACACGCAAAAAGAGCCTCATCATACGAAGAAATTTATTCTTGAGCTCCAAACAGTTAAAATGCGTATTACAATGATTCCATTATGTTTTACATACATTGTAAAGATTTGTAATGTAAAGTAGTAGGATAATATCCTCATGCTTTATTTGTCAATCAAACAAATGGATTCCTCATGGTTGATTTGAGATATTATTTAAAGAGACATTGCACACATACCTTGAAAGCGTGTGTTTCACTCAATAGGGAAGTGTCTTTAGAAATAGTAAATGATAATCGGAATCCTTTATTCCACCCCCATTATTTTTTACCTGCTCTAAAGGATTGACCAAAGGAGAGACGAATGGACACAATGGGGGAAGATGACAAAGAAAAGACTTTTCCACTCGCTCGACTTAATATTGTCATTCTTGTGTTATTGAAAGAGAATTGATCCTCTTATTTTAAAGATGAGGATAATGGGAGTTATGGAAGGCTGCGGTGGACAATGAGTCGAAAGAAAGTAAATTCATTCTGTCCCTTCTGCTTATTCTCCTAAACCTTGTTTTTTTCCGTCGTAGGTACAATACAAGAAGGGCCGAGATGAGAAGGGAAGGATAAAGCGAGTCTTTTTCCATATCGTCCTCCTCTTGAGAGATTTGAGGCCAGAGTTTGGTCGCAAGGGGCTCATTACTAATCGTCTGTGAGTGATAAGGGCGGTATTGAATCGCCCAGCCGTCGACGCCCATGATGTGACATACCGAGTTGACACCCTCACCCGTACATTCATTTCACATTTCTACGTCTCACTCCGTCGTCCCTGTCCTTCTTGGCTCAATTTGAATGCACATACCTCCTGGCCCATACATCCACGCATACTTGTACCTTTTTAATGAACACGAACACACGTGAGGTATGCGAGTTGACACACTGGAACTCTCGTAATTGAACATGTACACACACATTTTATAACGTGGGGAATCAAATGGTGTCGTTCTGGTTCTGTCCGTAACTCCTAATCTCGCTCGCTCTAATCCACGGGACAAATAGCTTATTTGAATGTTTGCATATCAATGGCGAATTGTATTGGATGGTTTAAAAAATGAATGACTTCACTTGGGATCATGACATCATGCGGATGATACTTATAATAAGAGCAAGTATACCTGTGGATTCATTAAATTAACCAAATAGCTTTTCTCAGGAATTTACTATTCAAATATGCGATTCAAGTTTTTCAATTACAGGCATGTAAAAGGTTTGAATCTTATTTCTCATATCATTTTATTGGCATATACTATTAGGTTATGCAATGAATGCCTGATTATCTACTCAATGTGATATACTTGCTCCAAGTCCATCAGTATGCATTGTGTTATTATACTATGTGGTAAATTGTATTGGTAATTTTCATCATCTAAAAAAAGTTGTAAGGGAATTCCTCGAAGGATCTCGGAATGAAAGGGTGAATAAAATAAGATTTGGACTTTTCCAATCCTCCAGACGCTTGTTGAGTCGAGGAGTCTCTCTTTATCTCCTCTGAGGATCTGAGTGTTACTATTAGGTTCTCCTTGGGCCTACTACGAAACCCCTTTAACTTCTTCCCTGCTCGCTATGGAAAAGGAGATTTAAGAATGAAGGGAGTTCGAAAGTCAGAGTTATGATGATGGGGAGGAGGAAATGGAATTGAATGGGAGAAAGACGAACCATTCGCGTCTCCCTATCTCTCTCCATACTCCGGACACTCGTGTCTCTGTAGAAGGGAGAACTGTCTCACGTCGTAATCATGATATCAATAGCTCGGTTTATCGAAACTAGCTCACAATGTAATCTGGCCCAGAGATCGGGCAAACATCTCATGACGGTGAATTCGTCTCTGTCGGGCCTCAAAAATAATAATCAAATACCGTTTACCCCTTCCCCATTATGCATCATCGGGGTTTGCATTATAGAGATATTCTAATTCATAATCGTCCCGTCTCATGACATTCTCCAGGGAGGAGGAAGATGAACGGGTGAGCCACATTCTCCCGCTCCCCTTTTTATCAATTCTCAATCAGATGAACAGTGGACGATCGACGCGAAGACCCAAAACTGACACTTGACATCATTTTTCAACGAACTACTAAGGTCTTTTGCTATCTTCGCATGGGCATTTAACCAAGTTTTGGTCGAATGTGGGAGCTACACTTATTGTTAGTTAGCAGGCTTAAGAGAAGGAAACGGCAAAGATGAAAGGGCAAAGCGGTTGAATTTACATAGAAGCAAAGTCACTTCACCCGCCTTCAAAAAACTTCAAAGTTTATTAATGTGGAGGAAATCTTGTGAAATCATCTCGCATGTGAGGATGTTGAAGGAACTCAAAGAGCTTATTCCTTCTGATTTATTGATACAGTGGAAACTGTCACGCTCACTCATTCGTCTATTATAATTGCACCTATAATTCCTATTTGGAATTGGAAACGGTAAAAACATTAAAAACAAAACCCTTTTTACGCGCTCAGATCATGCAATGCAAATAAATTTATTTTCTCAACTTTCATCTGTATCTTATGTAAATCGTCATTTCCTCCATTTTTATACTAAAAATCGTAATTTACGATAATATATACACTTGGAAAATTGAATACATTATCATATCGTATGAAACACCTACACATTTATCACACACTGACTTTGATCTACAGCCATGACAAAAGCTATTAACTTGGGCAATTTATATTTTATCAGCTTATAAATTTATTTATGCATTATGAAAAAAATTGAATATGTATTACATTTTCATAACTCCGCCAAGTTCTCACAAGCAATAAGGGAAGGAACGATGAATGGGGTGATGGATAGGATTTAAATATCATAATGGAGACTGTCGCAATGGAAATGAAAGTGATTTAAATGGAAGTGGAGGAACCCATGGGCATGTTAAGTAATTGACTGCCAACAAGAGACTCTCAGATTCGTTGCATCTGTAAGATCCATCTAAATAATACAAAGTGGAGATACTTATTCATACGAGAAGGTATCATAATATACTCAGAGTACGTACAGATAGTATTCTGAATGTATAAAAAGATTTGGAATTACCTTGAGTCACTTCGCGACTTGGTTCCTCTCAGCCTCCCAGCACTCTCATTCGACATGCTTTGTGGAAGTGAAAAGGAAAATGTATCATCATTGAGCCCTTTGAAAATATAAAAGTGTCAGTCTTGACAGAGAAGAGAAATGATATATGAGACCACGGGCTGTTGGGTGATCTCTTTAAATCTCCTATATGGAAGATCAGTTCGTCCACTTCCGAACCTTCGAACAATATGTATTCAAATATTGAGAGCTGTGCTGAAGCTTTCGAAGAATTACATCCTGACATTTGAGTCCTCACCCAGTTCATTGTACATTTTACTCACGGGCGCTCTTAGGCCTTTTTACATCAGTTTTCATTTGCAAATTATTTCGAGTTTTTTAACTTCATAATCTTCTTTACATTATATTACTTAAGTATAACAACTAATTAATTTCGTCTGTATAAAGCCGAGGAAAAATTGTACAGAGGTAATTTCCAATTTTTAATTGCAAATTCGTTGGAGGTCGACCATTTCACCTGTGCGATGCCAATAACAATTAAGCTCTTATCTCCTTAATGGCTTGGATGCCGAGGTCTGGAGGGCAAATTGATGGGAAATTGGATGAACGAGAAAGAGTTTCCGTACTCAATAATTAATTTCGCCGAGGTCGAACTTGAAGATGCGATCCAATATTAAGGCTTTTAAGCTACAGTAGAGGAATCAACGCTAAGAGAGCGAATTGAAGTACTTCTCCGGATTGCCTCTCGTGTGCAAATTAGACAAAGAAGATCGTCTTTTCGCGTGGGCGACGTCGCGGTCTCCCGCCCTTCTAAATATTTAAACCAGATTCACAGAGAAATTAAATTAGAGATTGGAGTTCAAGGGGAAAACACAAGTAAACAGGTTTTTACCCTTCTCGACCTCTAGATTTAGATTGAAATTCTAAATAGGATTTTCTACGATTAAAATCAGGGTCTCGTCTTCTTCTTTGAAGTCGCGCTCGGCACTAATTAAGTTTCCTCTAACACTTTCCAGACGGTTCCACTCACTGCAGACGCCTCTTGCTACAAAATACAAAATAGACGGATGGAAGAGACACACAAGCACAATAAGAGAAAGCTCCATGGTGGAATATGTATGATGAAAAAATCTTTGTCATCTCGGATGTTTAAAAAAGGCTTTTCGTTCTAAAGAGACTCACTTCCACTTGTTTGCTTGTTCATCTTATGAACCAGTTTTTTGACAACGTAGGCGCACGGGTCTTCACCAATTCTCAATCCCTTTTTTCCTCTTCTTGATTGTGAACGTAGGCGTTGAATCTGTGTAGGATTTAAGTGTTCCTCCCTTCCTTTTTCTCTCTTCTCGATCTTCATCAGCTCCCAAGTCCTAATCTCATATAATATCCAACAATATAAGTATGTATAAACCAACAACGTACAGACAATTCCATATCTTATCCATGTGACTTATATGTATATGACTTTCATCATTCTGTTTAAGTAAACTTTAAAAAATCGTTAGAGATATGCTATAATGCCGTCATTAGGCCAATACACATACACACAAGTATAGGGATAAGAATTGTGTAGGGTTTGTATAGGGATCATGTCAAGGATTTTTCCCCAGCAAATAAGAAACTCCTTTTTATTGTTTTTCGCAAAGAAAATGTAAGTGTAATTTGAGTCAGAAATTGCTATTGCATTTTATAAGGTAAATGAGGGGAATTTACAAGAAGGTTGAGAAGAACGTAAAATTTAATAATCTAATGGAGAGCAATGAAATTTACTCTCATTGTCAAGCTAAAGGTGAAATAATATATGTTAATGGAAGTCGTTGGATATAATAAACAATTGCGTTAGACAAAGACTGAGTGCATTATCAAGCCATTTGGGCTCTTGTGTGTTTGAAGATGCATTGGCGGAGGAAATTTATTTATATTTTATGATACACAGTAAGGTCCGACCCTGGGATAATGAAAATGGATAAAGACAATACGTTGTTCCTTGTCTGGAGATGAATGAATTATTTGCTCCTTCAACACAGTGGAATGACTGATAGAAAGAGGGAACTTAATGTGTGAGTTGTAAAAGCTTTTTCTTAATTGCTCCGCCTATCTCACCTTCTTAGGAAGCATCATCAGAATGTTCTCTCCTCAGACACTACCGTCTCAATCAGATTCAAGAACAAACCAAAAGGAATATCTTCGTATAGCTGCAAAAGTAGGAAAAATTGAGTTGTTTCGAGTTCTCTTTATAGTTCCACATCGTAAAACTGAACAACATTTAAGAATTTAGCATTCAAGAGTAAGACGCCATTTCAAAATTGCCTATATTATTAAAATATTCTTTTAAAAATGAAAAGTACCGTACAGCTTTTTACAAATTTTCCCATGTTTAAGACTTAAAGCAATAATAATTAATGATAAATTATATTAGATGATTAAATTGTTAAATCTAATAAATAATTTGTTCAATATTTTTTTGAATTTCTTCCCTGTTATGTGTATTATCTTGTGAGTGAAAGCTTGAAAAATATTTAGGAAGATTCCAGAGAGAAGATGAAATCTCGTCTTCGGTTCTCCTTTCGTAGGGATTAAAGTGAAGGATGAGAAGTGAAGAATTAATTTGTGAGATTAGAGCCATAGTTTTTTATTTAGTAAAGGGCGAGAGAGAAGAGTGTATTAGTTCGTACTTATGAAAATGAGAGTCGGAGAACAATGGACTAAGCCTGATGTATTAGATAAACAAAAGCCGATTCCCACGGAGTATGTATAATGGCCCATGTTCCATTCGGACGGAGATAAGGATATATTAAATCATCGGAGTCAACAGCGAAGAAGCCGCTAACAATTTAGACAACCAGAGATGAGAGAGAGTCAAATGAACCTTATTGGTTTATTCTCAATGAAAGCACAACTTGGCCATTAGGAGGGATGAATAGAAAGGAATGCGAGGAGGATTTTACAGACGGCAACGGCGGGTGAGGAAGGTCGGAGGTCATAAATTACATTGACCAAATGAAGACGGGTATGATGAGGCCGGAACTGAAGGCTGTCGAGGGAGAAACTCGGAATTTGATTAGGAGATGCGATAGAATCAACAAGTGGACTGACAGTTGAGAATCGAGGTCTTCTGGATCTCGCAGAGGAGGGAGTCTTGTTCTCCACCATATTATTTCCTCGTCAATCTCGTACTTTTTCCGAGCTGACCTTTGGATGCGGGAGCTTACCGGGCGTGTCTAGGCCATAACTCAAGAAATTAATGCGTGGGACTAATCTTTGTTACGATAGGATCACTTAGATAGCTTTTTGGCCCACGCTAAAAATAATTGAACACGTTTCTATGCAATGATATCCTGAACAAGGTGGTTGGTCGGCTTCTTCAAGCCACACCAGATGAATCATATAATTCCTTTGTTTACAAAAGCTGGCAATGATGAGAAAAGGTCATATTTTATGAATTGAAAAATTATTTCATTTAGTATTGTTGAACTATTTTAGGGTTCTTTTTAGATAAAAAGAACCCTGAAAGCAAACTAATAATAAAACTACAAATATTATTTATAAAGTTTTAAATAAAATTGAGCGTCCTTTAATGACCAAACCAAACTTTAAAAAGTTTAAATGAATTTATTCATTCGCAAGCTTTTGGTGTTTTAAATTACTTGACCTTTGAGAATCAACTTTTGTAATTCGATGCTAATAAGTGTTTTAATTCCTTCATTAGCATTAGGTTTCCTAATGGGTCAAGCTAAATAAATCTTGGTTCAACCCACCCTTGAGAGACCTACTCGTGAGAATGGAACTCGAAGTGTGTTTTGTTTTCCTTCTCCCACTTTGTATTCTGTCGTGTCGAGTTAAGAGACGTAAAGTGAGGATCTTATCGGAAAAGAGTTCCTCCGACCCAACGGTCATATCCTCCTTCCATGGGAGAAGTGGGAGAAAAGTGCAAATTGTGAGATTAGAACACAGGGTTTGATACACGAACACTAAATGCTCTCACTCCGTCTTGAATGCAAAGAGACGTGGACGATCAAACGTCTCTCATTTCCATCGTGTCCACCATCACCACTTTAATTCAACATTCAAGCGAGATTTTTTGACGAATCTTGACCAATTACTCACTGTCGAAAGGAGCTTTTGTCCACCCTGCACATCCTTTAGCCTTAACATCCTCTTACGTAACCTAACACTTTTGAATAACAATAAACAGGTGACCAAATATCACGTCTCCCATCCGAGCTTTCACAAATTCCTTTTCATTTTCTTCATGCTAAAATCCAAAATATAAACTTCTAAACATGTATACCTATAAATATGAGAACTTGTAAGAATATCTCAAGATATTATAGGTAATAGATTGAGTTGTAAAACGAAGAATTGAGAATTAAGGTTACTATCTGGGAATACAGTATATGTCTGGGATATATTATATTTAATCTCGATGTTGTTTTCCAATCCCTGGGAGTTAATTATGTCTTTGCCAGAACGATGCTCGTTATCAGGGAAGGCCAGAAAGAGCCCAGGAACTAATGTAATAATAAGGGCCTTTATGTGTGTGAAGGGACGGGGAGCCACCATGAATCGGTCCTCGGAGTTCAATCTGCCCATCGCCTTCCAACCGTCTCACCTTATTAGATTCCATTCAGATTGAGAGATATGGGGAAGCAATAAATAAATGGAGGGTGAGTAAACGTCTCGCTGAGCCTCTCTACACATCTTCTCTTTGTTATGGGAAATTGGAGCTGTGAGGGGGTAATGGAGCTACCGCTAAGAAACATCTCATCAACGATCGACCTTTGACATCCCAATCTCCGTGCTCCTCATTCCAAACACCCCATCTTCAATTATAAGAAAAGGGTCTTTACATTCAGCATAACTATACTATTTACTAGATATATTATATATCAGCTATGTGTATAAATATATATTGGTATATGAAAATATTACAAATGAATTGTGCACGATTCTCATTCCAAATAAATATCAGTGGGCATTTCTTCCTATGTGGGCAATGGGCGGAGAAGGAAAATAAATTCGAATATTATAATAAATATTAATATGAAAATGTTATAAACTTTCTCATTGAGAGACCTTAGCTCAATTAAAAAATCCCTCTCTTCGAGCACAACAATGGAGAATGAAGAAGGGTTTGTTGTTGTCATTGTGTGAGGGTGAGAGACGGAGGAGAAAGACTTGATTCCAAATTCCTGGGAGGCTCAATCATCTCTGAGCAGGTAAAGTGTTTTGAATGGGACTTCAATTGAGTATTGATGGGCGAGGAGCCAGACGCTCATTGGTATTCCGTAAACAAGTCGCCATTTGGCACATTATACTTCAGAAGCATATTAAACACCATAGGGAAAGTGTGCTTTCAATATGAGGAATTTCTATTCCGAATCTCCGGCATATTTTCATTCAACCAATTTTCAACATTTCTCTTTGATTCCTGAAAAGAATATAATTAATAATATTATGGTCATATTGTAATGTACATTTTTTCTTTAATAAAAAATACTAAATATTTGCATCCGAATTGACTAGTCGATTAGTTAACATTTAAAAATAAGGATGAGTTTTAATTTGTAATTATCTTCATCAAAATTGTAGAAGCACATAAATCTAACTTTTATTATTGATTTTTTTATATTATTTAAATAATTTTAAATTTTGAACGCAATACTTCATTGAATTTTTTATTGTTAGTTTGACATGTCCAAAATGTAAGTGAAGATTCAAACATGTTCATACAGAGGTATTGGAATTAACTATTTGTCATAATGATTATTGATGCTACTTTTAGAGAGAGCATTGAATGAGACAAATATTATTTCAATTGAATGATTGTGTTCGAGAAATGGTCGTTGAGAAAATATGTTTCTAATGTCGTAGAGATTGAAATTGATATTAGAGAAGTTAGTAGGGAAGAAATTAGTATGTGGCGTGAGTGAGTCTTGAGAATAATGTAGCATGAAAGTTATGTGCATAAATAATGTTTCATTGAGAGAAGAGGGGTAAATCGTCTTCCCGACCACGTCTCTTCGAATTGAACGGATGGCCAGGTAGGTTATTGCTACCTGATTCTCCAAGTGATAACCCAATCAACTCACCTGATCGATTGCAAATCAAATCATCATCACAGGAGAGAAAGTCCTTGGCTCATCTCTTCAAAAAATGTTCTTTTGTCTCTTACTAGGTATATTCAGTAACAAGTAAGTAAGTAATACAAAATGCTCAGTTGTGAATGCTTGTCATTCAGACGAGTCTGAGGCGTTCGTCATCGTCTCATCTCCGGTCACCCAATTCTCTCTGTCAATTTACATATTTATAACGTGCTAGTGAGTTTAAAAGCTCATCTCATTATGCATACTAGTACTATGTATACTATTTAAGTATGTAAAGTTCAAGTTATCCATAGTGTGTTTTTTATAATAATAATGCATTATTGTATAGCATTTAATTGTAACTCTTCTTTTTGTGAACGAATGTAGTAGTAAACTCGTCGTTCTTCTTTTTGCCGAGATGCTTTTCAATTATTAAATTATTGAATTCTAATGATATTCATAGAAAAAGGGGAGCAAGATTGAAGGAAAAAACTAAACTAGGGCGACGGGTCATGGGAGCGAGCGAATGAGGAACGATGACAATTTGGGCGAGAGGACCCTCAAGGTGTCTGTTGGATGAGAATTAAGGATGCTCCCTGAATCTGTAAATCTGTTAAGGAATGGACACTTGTCATGATGATGCAAAGGGATGAGAAGCCTCACGGTGGCCCCTCAACATCCCTCGTCCTTACTAACAAACGTCCCATCTGAACAAGGAGACTTTCCTAACTATCTTGTCTGTAGAAGAAGGTATACCTGAAGAAGAAGGAAGGTAGGAGAGGCACTTGGGAACGAAGGACCTCTCGCCCAGTGCAAATAACAAGCAAAAAACGAGACCAACCGCAGTTGATGAAGCTTGTGTGGAGGAAAACTCTCTCCTGTCTTGTACTAATCGTACACACTCAACGGGCCCGACTCCTTTCGACCCTCAAGTGGAAGTCTCTCAAAAGATGAAAAAAATATATAATGAAGTCATGCCATGAAATGAAATTAATCAAACTTTTCCACCTCTCCTCACTCGCAAGCCCCGATGGCGTGAAGGAGAAACGAAAAACACTTTTCAACTTTTTATTAACTCTTTGTGTCTTTCTACTCTCAGCTATTAACTCCTTTGACATTCTTTTACTAGCATTTAACTTAGAACTTAACATTTAATTCATTGTTTTTATTCCCAATTACATAAGCATAATATCATTATCATTTTCAAGTCGAGAATTTTAACTATTTAATTTTAAAATATTTGCTTAAAAGCTTTAATTAAAAGATCAGTTAACAAAATATTCTTGTTAAATCGAAATGTCAAATTTTTTTATTTCAAGATAATGATTAAATAAACTTTAGTTAAGATTTGAAATGTGTTCTTCTTCATTTTCTTTGATCTTTGTCTTTCATTGAATTAAAGTCATAAAATATACATATTTATTTCATATTAGAGAAAAATATTTAGATTTAGTAATCATTTTCAATAAACAAGGTAATAAAAGTATGAGGGTCTTAATGTAGTATATAAGAATAATGGAAAGTAAGAGTTGAGACATGACGTTAAATCATGACTTTAAAGACGAGTCATGGATGAGTAGTGAGAGGATGATTAAAATACATGATGAATATATTAACGAACCTCGAATGTAATAGTACACGCGTAATTAAACGGAGTCTCGAAAGTAAAGGAGTGAGAAGCCGTTTCTTAATGAGAGACTCAAATGGACGATCACAAAAGTGGCAAGTGAATAGTTGTCGTCCGCATACAAGACATAGAGAGAAGAAGAGGCTCAAAGAATGAGTTTGCACTGTGGCTCATGAAGACCCCCAAGACCCCAAATGCCATTCAAATCTTCCTCAAGGAACACTTTGTGTGTGGAGCTATACTAATAATATTCAAGTTGGCACACTACCTTTGATCCTCGTACGGTTCTCCATCTCTTCATTTTCTTTATATGCGTCTCATCATGTGCAAAAGGCTCAATAGCATTTCGCATGTATGTACATCTTCATCCCGCCCAACAACGTTGAAATTCACTTCTGAGTCTTAAAAGGCAAAATGGTGGTGTGTAAATATGCTCATTGCCTAAATATGATTCACTTTTTCAAATTTGATTATATGGGAGTATTTACGAGGATTACGTCGGAAGCTCGTCGTACATGTATGAAGGAATGCAATGAGAACTTGTCTTTTCCTTACTTGCCATTTTGAAAATTAGCAAAAGAAACAATACGCCCTAAAATGGAAAGTGATGATAATAAAGACTGACATTTTTAATGATTATCCTTTTAAGCTCGTAGAAAATTTGAATTTTATCATATTAAGATGCAATGTATCAAATAATTGTCCAACAATGGCATGCAGAAAGTCAAGATGAATTAACTTGTGTATAAAGTCATAACTGTTTTTATTGTTTGCAACGTTTGAGTGGAAGCATTCAACTTGGCTATTATGTATAACTCTTCCAAAGACCATTAAAATCTAATTTTTTAAAAACTAATGGCATTAATAAGATTTATAAAATATAATTTTGTTGACATTAAAGTGAAATCTGAAAATGTATCTGATACATACAATATTTTTTAAGAAATCTTATGTATAGCTAATAAATGATGAAAATTCTTTCCTGATTGTTCAATTGACATTCGACATTGTTTATAAACATAATTCCAATGAGCCACTTCCCATTCTCATTCTCTCCGTTGCAAAGAATAATAAAACGTGAATCCTCTTCCTCTTTCCAAATGGATTACACAACCATATATTTATTATCATAATATATCTCTTAACAGTAATTCTTTTCAAATCAGCAATTGAAAGCATAATAATAATATAGTATATTGAAAATTAAACTTTGTTTGCACATTATGTAAAAAAACATGAATTGCTAAAATAATATACAAATCTGTTGTAGGTAGTACAAAGTAAAGTAATGTCTTATCTAGATAGCAAACAACAATAATGAATGCAATCCTTGAATTGCGTCACTATTTATTGTTTCTATTTAATAACATTAATTCGCTGGCACACGAGAATTCAACTGCGCTACAAAACTCAAGAGTTTTTCGCACAAATAACTCCTATCTTGTATAACCTTAAACTCTAATCTTACGCTATTTAAACTTATAACTACACTTAATCTATCTCTCCTTATTTTAATATTTAAAAACAAATAATTTTATTTTTGCGACGATTTACAAAAAATGTTCATGAAATAAAACTAATTAAAGCTATGAAACAATATTTCCTATACAAAGTAACATTACCACTACGTAAAACCCCCCGTCCAGAAAAGCTAAACACTTTAAAAGTAAAAGTTTATACATTATAATAAAGTTGTAATAGGTAATTACAAAATCTTAAGCTTCAAGTTGACTAATTGAATATGACACAACAAGTTTAAATGGGCAAAAAGAGTTTACAAAAGAGTTCCTTACATACTAAAAATGCATTTTATGATTTCTAATAAAAATGAATTAACGGATCATTTTCCTGTACATTAAATGATGCACTTAATCATTCTCATTCAACTGAAGTAATGAAAACAACTTTACTAGCATTTACTCATAATAATTAATCATGATTAATCAAATATAGGAAAAATGTATAGTATGGAAAATATCTAGCGTAAAGGGTAAAATAAAGTTTCGAAAGCATTAAAAACTATTACACACGCACAGGTCCGTGTGCGTCTTGTGAATTACGTAAGGAGAAGTTCGTACATGTGTGAGATAGAGAAATCACAAGTTGTCGGACGTGTTCTTACTGAGGTCTCATAGGAGTCTGGGCTATGAAATGATAGCGATTTAGCGCCGTGAGAGCGAGCGAGGCTCATTACACTAGTCTCCCTATAGGCACTGAATCAAGTTTGCGAGGTAAATGAGTTCCTCCACCCAAGTATGTCGGGCCCACCTTTTAAACACAATCAACTCCCTCTCACAAACAACTAATCTAAATTATTAACTAGAAGATTAGCCGATTTATTTTACAACTACGCCCACCTTCCAAATTATTACTTCTTACGCCACTGGTTCCTATAGACAAACTCCGCACGCACTCCAAGGATTTATAGTCACACACTCACACACAACACACACTAGACAAAACAATGAGACTGAAGGACGGAGACTTAAGATTTTGAATGTCTTATTCTTTCTCTCTACTTTATGATTGCTCAACTAATTTTTGGAACAAGGGGGTATGAATGAACTCTCTATAAAAACTCTCGAGAGATAAATACTCGGAGTTGTATGCACTGTGTAATTGTATCTCAATGAATTGTTTGAACTATTTTTATGAGCTATTGTATTTAATACTTTTCTAGATATATTATACCTCTAATGGCAATAGTGTTTGTTCTCTGGCTATATCGATTACTTTTAATTTCGACTCTCTGCATATACATATATCTATAATAAATATTTAAGTTATTATTGCACGGCCGGCCTTTAAAGACACTTCTCATTTACCTCCATTGTTTTACTTCTGAGAATAAAATTATTCTTGCTCATATGCCCAGTTGGTTTCGATTTGTCATTTGACTTCGCCATTGCTTTGGAATGTTCAGGATCATTCAAACTCTATTATTTTAATTAAAAAATCAGTTACATTATAGAGAAATTGTGTTTTTTGAACTGAACTATGAGAAATAAAGATTTTTGAAACCAATAATTAAGAACAAAATAATTTAAAAGGAAGGCGTACAAATAATCTCTTCCGATTCTCACTTTCCTACAGGATGAGAAAAAAGCAAAGAGAGTGTCGAGAGAGCCAGTGAGCATTTGCAAGTAGACACTGCGTAAATTAATAGGCAAATATTGATTGTTCAAATATACTCAGAGGAATAATTACATTAGAATGACTCTCTCAGAATGATAATATTTGTGAGGAAGAGGGGTGAGTCCTTGAAAACCTACAAATTATAGTTAAATAGTTAACAGCTTATTATTAAAGTGTATTCTTCCATTAAACTCTTGCGAATTTTAGAGGTTAAAATTATAAAAGTGTATAATACATACGTGTGTGCATATAGATATTTTGAATGGAAATCTCAGTTCCAAAGATAAACTAAAAACAATTAAGAGGTGAACATAAGGCGGCTCATTTTTTGGTACAAAATAAAAATCTATAACTTTACAAATTAAAACTTTCGTCTCCTGACTATTTTTCCTTTTCCATTTAAAAATCTCTTTTCAACTTTATCCAAGTTTATCTCACGTCAACCTGAGAGTTCCTTCACTTAAAAATAATATTAAATTCACAATTTTACTCATCGTTTTCAAATAGGTGTTTGAGTGTCAATTGTCACTGAGGTCGGAGCTGAAGTGTAGACTATCGCCGTCAGACTCCAGGAGGAGATCCAAATCCGCCCCGACGCCCACCCCGATGATGTCGTCGAACATGGGGTCGTCGAGCGTGGAACCTTCGTCTGACAACAGGTCACTGGTGTACTCACTCAAATCACTCTCGGTGAGGGAGCTCAAGGACCCCGTTCGCATCCCGGAATTGTGAAGGCCACTGGCGCAGTCCGCCAGGATGGACGAGACGGACTTTAGCTTCATGTTCATCGGCGGGAGTTTGAGCTTGGATTGGCCGCCAATGAGGACGTTGGAGGGGCGAAGGACGATCATTTGGGGCGCATGGTGAAGACCCTTGGATGATGGATGGGTCAATTGGATAGGAATGCAATTGGCCGGCGAGACCACGCTTCGCATCACCGTCTGAATGCAGTCAGGCGACGGGGACATGGTGTAGGACGAGGCCGGAGAGAATTCCGACACTGAGCTGCTCAACTCGCCTTCGAGCTCCTCGTGGCCCGTGAAAGAGGACAAGGATGGCGAGGGCGAGTGGGACGACGTGAACGAGGAAAACAGAGGCGGGGACGAGCCGGTGGACAAACACGGCCCGGACGTCGGCCCGGACGGATTTGTAATTGTGATTGAGCTGGGAGGTGCCGGGTGGATCGGAGGCCCGTGCGGGGCTGACGAGGGACTCAGGAGAGTTTTCAAGGCTTCGATGTAATTCATGGCGAGTCTTAAGGTCGTGATTTTCGTCAACTTCTCGCAGGTCTTGCCTTGAGCATTGACAGGAAGCACGGGGTATTGAGGAACGGCCCGTTGAAGCGCGTCGAACGCTTGGTTGATTTCCCTCATCCGTCCGCGCTCTCGAGCATTTGCCGTCTTTCTTCGGTATTTACTCAGTGGCGGAGGCTTGTGCTTGGGCTTTGGTTCTTTCTTGATGACTTTGTCTTCCTTCCGCCGCTTCTCCGTCTCGATACGATTTTGGATGGAGCGGGGGCGAAGCGAGTATTTCTCCCCGTACTTTCCCTTGTCAAAGTTGTTGTTGTCATCGTGGATTCGGATTGTCTCCATCATCGCACTTTCCCCCATTCAATAATGGGAATTGGCGTTGAAAATGTCAGAATCTCACGTTGGACAAAATGTTAAAACCCCACTTTTAACAAAATGTTATAAATGAGAATCCCACTTGTTGAGTTAGTAAAGTGGAATTTAAGCACAAGAGTTTCTTGGAAAAACCAAAGCGAACTCCACTGGGAATTTTTTTGTGTTAGTCTCACTTTTGAGAATTCACGTGAAGATTCTCCAATGGCCGGCAGCGGAGTCTTGTAGACTCAACAGCCCAGCAGAGCAATGAGGATTAATAATATGGAAATGAGACGTTTGTAGCTTATGCAGCAATAGCACATAGAAGCAGGAGTTGTTGAGAAGAAGAATCTTGGATTAGTGTCAAAGGGAATTCAACTCCTTTTTAATTCTCGTATTAATATCCTCACTTGAACCGGACGAGGAGGCCAATACGACGAGGGAGACTCTCGCGAGTCAACGAGAAGAGTCGGAGAATTGTGAAATTGAGATGGGAAAAACTCGGTCGAATGGCGAAGGGCGAAGTCACGAGTTTGAAATCAAAGACCGCTCCACACTCAATAAATGTCACGACGTCCACAGGTCCTCGACGATGTCAACTCATTCCTCATCAAATTTCTCTCATCGCCTCAATAAATCAAAATGTAGTTTGGATTATGCGGAATAACTCTGTCCAAATGGCAAATCACACTACGAGCCCAAACCAATGACTTCTTCTTGTTGTCTCTCCAAAACTTGAATTTTAATAAGGGTGGAATTTTCTTCTCAAGTCGCCCTTCTTTGCCGAGACGACGAATCTCTCGAAACTTGATCAATTTCAAGTTTGTTTCTTGTTCGGAGAAATAGGAAGAGACCACGAAGAATGCGTTCAAAGGCACTTTTTCAAACTTCACTCACTCGACTCCTCTCTGATTTCCTCCACGTTCCCTTTGTTGTGATTTGTCAAAGGAAGTTCTCCGTATTGTTCAATTGTCAACGACGGGTCAATTTTAATTCTTGTTGGGGAGGATCAAACAGTTTAATTTGCCCAAATGTTTTTCTTAGCAAAGGGTCGTGAAAAAGAATATTAACTTTTCCCGTCCAACGAGACTTTCCTTTTCAATGGTGTTGGGGGAATGCGAGGGATCCCATCCCACACGTGAGGACGAGAGGAGTTACTGTGCTGGGTGCCGGACAGTTACTGAAGGGCTCTTCTACCTGCCTGCATAACTAAGTAGTCAAGAAGGTACGAAGAGCCCAACGGTACCTCTTGCCTTTTGGAAGAAGGGAAATCTCATGGGGACCGCTCACCTTTACCCCACCAAATCTCTTATAACCATTATTTACTACCTACTATATCTTATAGCATCTCTCCGTATATTCTGACTTGAAACAATATGAAATAAGATGATGAATCGAACAACGTAGTTGGATGCTTATAGTTCAAAAGGTAAATTTTTTCTTGGGTATTTTCTATAAGGAAAACAGCATCCATAATTTATATACAACTTAGTCAAGACCCATTGGTTGTTTATTGTCATTCATCATTTTACTGAATATAATAATAGAATAGAAAACAATTGTATAAAAATTAAAACAAAACTGTTTAAAATCATTTGAATTATTTATATTTTAAGAATAAAAATGGTTTTATTTTAATAGATGTTTCATCATTTAGGTAATGTAAAAATTATTGCAATTAACGGGGAGCTAAATTTGTAGGCTTTTAATTTTTTTTAGCTAATTTAAGAGTCGTCTCAATAAAATGTAATAACAAGGCAATCGAGTCAACATGTTGTGATCCTATCATCCACTCCTACACCTTCCAATTAATATTCTCTCATAATGAAAGTCGTATTGTTATAAATTAGCTCATCCTATTTATTGATTACGTGATTGTGGGAGCTAACCAGTTTGATCGGATTATGCATTTAAGTGGGAGATTGATGGCCACGAAGGTACATGCCATCGTTTAGTGGAGTTCAAGATGTATTATTATTATTATTATTATTATGAAGGAGAGTCAATATTATCTAAAAGCCACCCATCATCATCCACGTCTCGTCATCCTCATCATAATAAAAGCATATTCAAATGAGGTTCTTTTTAAATGAATCCGATGCTTGATGCCTCAAGTCTCTCAGACACTCACTTTGGGAAGATGAAGGGAGAAGAATGGGCAAATGGACCTGAAGGCGGTGAATCCAGAGCAGACAGTCGCCACTCGCTGCCACCTCCACCTTTCAGACACCTTTGCCTTATAATAATAATCTCTCCATCTCGGATTGATTAATCTCTCGCTTCGTCGTTTAAGGTACATTTACTCCATAAGAAAGCCATTGAAATAAACGAGCCTTGGACGAGGCTTGGAAGACCAAGAGGGATTTCTTAAGTTATTAACAATGCCATTTGTAAATACTTGGGTCGCTGCAGAAGTCAAATAGTAGGAGTTGAGTCATGGGTCTGGCGACAGCGTCGGGTTGAAACGAATTCGTTTTAACCTTAAGGTAGAGTGGACTAAGGAGTAATTAGGCGGATGATTGAGAGGAAGAACGTCGTCGTGGAGGTGTGGAGGCGAAGCAAGAGGTCATCAGCTCCCATCGATTATGACCCACACCAGTCGATTACTCTACATAAGTCTTCCTCTCTACAACCATTAGTTGACTCCTACAAGCTCTTTATTTGCCCAAGAGGCAAAAAGGCTCCGAAAAAATGCCTTTGCTCATTCTCAAAAATATAACGAAGAGTTTATGAAGATACAAAAGGGAGTCAAAAGATTAACGTCATCTCAAGCACCATTAAAAGTGAGTGTACTTTAGTGCTTTGGGGAGTAACAAAGAAGGCTTGTTGTTTATTTTCCTAATTTTACCTTAAATTACCTCTAGAACACTCGTTTACATTCCTTCATTTACCTTTCATTCTCCTGGTGGACTTTTTAATGTGTTTAATGCCTTTACTTAAATAGAAGTTCAATTTTTTAAAAAGCTGTTCTTAATTTTAAATATTGTTTATATTAAGTTAAAATGGAATTGAAGAAAATAGATTTGATAGGGTCTATTCCTTAGTTAAAGGTAGTTTTTTTAATTAGTTCATTTATTCATATATTTAACTCAAAAACTAAATTCATTGAAAATTTTATTTAGTTTTGGACGGATCATAATCCCTAGATTAGACAAATTAATTTTTTGTAAAATAGCAGCAAAATTCATATAAATTATTGGAATTTCATCGTTTTAGGCCTTTTCCATCACATGGATGTAAAATGCAGGATCATCAACTTGGGAAAATTCTTTGAAATCTCCATACACTGTATGTTTTCCGTTATAATCGAAAGCTTCGTTGAGCATCTCTGTGAAGGCTGACAATCGGTGAGGATGGTAAGAAAGGCGGAAACGGCTAAAAATAATTTGACAAAAATTACAAATTGCTTTGATTGACTGGAAGTTAATTTCAATCTACAACTTTTAATCTGCATTAAAATGCATAAAAAAGTTTATTTTACTTTTGACCAGTGGCGGCGAGCTCTTGAAAATGTGACAGATTGGAAGTATCCATGATGTAGTCCATCGTGATCAATTTTGGCTGACCATCTTTATGAAGGATGGAAGTCTCAATAGCCGAAATATGCTGGCTCTGATTAAAACAAAATGTTTAATTATCATCAATAATTTACAACATTAAAAAGTAATTTCAGCAGTATATTTTGTAATGTGTTCATCTCAAATATTTTAAATAATTTGTTTATTCTGGATTAACGAAACAGACGTTAATGAAACGCGCCTGCACGTGAAGAGTTCTAATTCATGGTTAAATTAATAATTATGTACTTATTTAATAACGGGCATATAAGAATATAAGCTGTTGAATGTATGGAGAGTTCATTAGTGTAAGAATGATAAGATAAATTCTGAATAAAGCGTGATATTCAAGGCTCATGTAATATTCATATCTTTCGAGGGTGAAAACTTACATTGTAATAGATGTTATTTGAAGGAGTTTTCCCAGTGTCAAGGATGAAGTCGTAGTTCCGGTGATCAATTATGAGGATTCCGCCGGGACGAACCAACTTTGCAAAATTCCTCAGCGCCTGCCTGTTGAATTCACATAAAGTGCCTAACATTAAGTTCCCGTATATGCCAAATGAACACACTATTCTCTTCATCTCCTCAAGCTGATTCAACACAATTTGCTTTATATGATAAACTTCAGAAAACAATTATTACATCAATAATTTTTACACTGTAACTTGTAAATGTGATAATATGCAAATTTAACCTTTATTTTAACGAAATTCAATGCTTGTTATTTAAAAAAATAAGGAAGAACTTCATAAGTTACTTTTAAATAGTAATCTCACAAGACCAAAACTAACCAAATACTCTTTGTAAGCAAAATAAAAATTGCTATTAGGAATGTTGAATTTGAATTCAAAAGAAGCTTTTTCAAAAGTTGAGTCGATGAAGGATCAAAATTAACAAAAAGTACGTTTAGCATATAGAATAGAACCGTCAGCTTCCCATCTTTTCATCATCCTTATGTATTACACAAACAGATACTAATATATTTATCTTCCGCTGTAGTGAAATTGAAGCAATGTTACATATAATCTCTTGCAAAATTTGTTGATCGTAAATATTGAACAGATAATGTGATTTAAAGTAAACTCATCTCTCTCCGCACTTTAACCTTCCGTGTGTGCAGACTTGTACAACTTATGAGATTCATCATACGTGGGCATAAAGCACATCACGTGTGTGTCGTATAAGTATAAAATAATTCTATAAAATAAAATATACTGCCTACTATGGTATAAGAAGGAAGGCCGAGTGTGCCTGTAAAGGATAAGATGTTATTAACGAGATTCTTACTTTTGATCCCTTTGATCTCCAGTGAAGTCAGGGAGATGGGCGAAGCTGTTCCCGAGACACATGAGGGCGTCGAATCCGCCGGCGGAGGGGACGAGCGACTCCACATCTTCACTCAGGCTCAACCAGTTGGCCTCGTCAATGACTGTGTGTGAGTGTGTATGTTAGACATGTCAAGAGTTCAGACTTTCAGTCACGACCCTATTCTCTCCAAAGGAAATTCTCCTCAACCCGAATGATAATAGGATTTCTCTCACTGATTATCAATTCTCTGGTCGAAGACGAGAAGGGCCATTACGAGTGTTCCTTTTGGCTACTGGGGATTATATGCCTTGTGGATTTAAGAAGAAGATAAGGGAGTTATCAGCTTGGATGGAGCCTCACAAAATCATTTCGACAAACAAAACTCATCTCTCTCTTCGCTACTTTTTCAATCGATGAGATTCAAACGACGCTTCAATCTATCAATTTGAACTTCAATGTTCATTCTTAAAGAACTTTGAGCACGTTCATATATTCCTTGCATCTTTATAAAACTAGAAGAATCTTATTATTTTTTATACTAAAATATAGTATTATACATATTAAGATATATAATCCTATCCTGGTAATCGGTAGAATTCATAAGAATTTAAAAAAAGTTAAACTAGGAAGATTCCGAAAGTTGGTATAAGTCCGTTGTAAGAATATTATTTATTATAAAAATAAAGCTAAATGTAAAGCAGTTGTTGGATCTTTCATTCCAATCAATGAACTTTCAAAATGACTATCGAATAAATAATTAATAATCTTTTAAATTTACTCCAATTTTCAAAGTTCCCTTCCTTTCTTCTATTCCATCTCGTCTTTAATGCATATTTCAGCATTTTATCCGAAGCATCCACTGAGGTGACCTCAAATCCTTCTTCGACCAGCATAACCGAATCAATGCTATTAAAAATATTTTGTTATGTAAAAATTTTATCATTAATGAATTCATTATACTTTTTCTAAATATTATTTTTAGTAATATCAAGCAAATCCCAAAAAATGAGATATTTTTGCTACTCATTGTAAATTCATATTGTCTTGTAATCGTCTACTACTTTGAAGTATTGCAAAGAAGAATTTCGCGAAAGCTTGAAAAAATCTTGTACTATCTAAAATTAGAATTGAAAGAATTGGAATATGTATTAAAATAGAGTAAAAAATTTTGAACAGGTGCAAAGGTTTTGATAAACCGTGAAAGTTAAAGATTAAAGATGCTGTTTGAAAAAAATATATATAAATATTATAGCGTTATACCATAAGTGAATATGCCATAAAACAGACTCTTTTGTTAAAGTGAAAAGTCTAAAATTCAATTTCTTTTTTATCTGATTCAACTCGATTGTATCAATATTGGAATGTGAAAAAACAATGTTTATTTTACCCAGTTCCACATGCCACATCCAGAATGGTTACGCAATCTTTCTCATGGAGCAAATTGATCAAAAACTTCTTGTAATGATCCGTACGAGAGTTTTTGTCACCAACGTAAAGCTCCCACAATTTGGCCGCCTTTCCATCAGCGTACTGGTCAGGCAGACCTAAGGATTAAAAAAATTAAAATTAAAAAACAACCAAGTTTAAATACTCGTCGCACCTTCAGCAGCAGTTCCTAATGAACGAGTTCTATAAACGCTGTCAACCATGATTCTAACTCAAATGAACTCAAACACGTCTTAACAATAATTAAATATTAAAAATTCCTTGTAAAAGCTACCCTTAGAAAATAATTCAAAGAAAATCTAAAATGATTGAATAAATTTCGGTGAAATGCTACTAAATTTGATTCACTGACTCACTATAAAACGAAATAAAAGCAACTGTGTACACACGGAAAATAAAACGCAAAATCAGCTAACGTCAATAGAAATTAAATGCTTCAAGTTTAAACACATTATATTCATTCGCATTATACTAGTATAATTAAATGCTTAATTTTGAAATGTATGCTTTAAAGCTTACCATATAACTTATCGTATTTCGTAATGTAAAATTATGTGTGGGAATATGAAGGGCTTAAATCTTAAACGAAGATACAAGTCTTGCTCAACATTTATACTTGAAATTTACAAATGAATAAAAATCTATTGACATTAGATTGATAAATCCTAAATTAACGAGCTAAGCTTGAACGACAAGCGTTAAACATTCATATGAATTAATTATGAATATACGATTCATAATTAAGATTTATAAAACGCATAATTAGAATAATCATGTTCAAGCTTAACCACAATTATCAAGAATACATGTAACCACAATTATCAAGAATATATGTAACCACAATTAGCTAATGTTTTAGATTAAGAGATTATACAATTTACGTTTATTTCAGATACGACGAATTTTGTAATTTGACCGTTTATTGAATTAATAAGTTTAGAACGCACAAAGACTTAATAGTAAGCATAACTATGGCTTATTTTTGATCGGCACATTTTGTATAAAAAAGATATTAACATGATACCATTTCATGATTTCATCATCTTCAATGAAATCCATGGTGGTGATAAGATGAGGAAGTCTTCAACAATGAAAATTGGTTCAGAGAAGATTTTACGGCAAAAAGTTCATAAAAGCTCAACAATGCTTGAAACTTTTCGAGGAACATAAACAAAGATGGTGAAACGATGATTCAAAAATTTTCAGTTGATTTACAATTAGTTACATTACATGCGTTCCTTTAAATGCGCAACAATTAATCATTCATTCGTTCACAAACGTTAAATATAAAATTGAGAATCGGGCTTGAATCGACATCAGTTATGAAATTCGAACTAAATCCAACCATCAAAGTCTCAATCTAAACAGTTTGGGGTTAATTTAAACTTTAAAATTTCCATCGAGCTATCTCTAAGACTCAAACGATCTCAAGTCAAATCCATTCCTCATTTACAAACACGAGGACGAAATTCTTCGTTTTTTCTTCTCTTTACTGNATCGAGCTATCTCTAAGACTCAAACGATCTCAAGTCAAATCCATTCCTCATTTACAAACACGAGGACGAAATTCTTCGTTTTTCTTCTCTTTACTGTAATTTATCAATCATTGATCAAATAATTAATTACTAACAATGTCTGACGACGAGAGTCCTAAAAAGACTCCGACTGTAGTTGACAATGCTTGGGCTATGAAGCTTCCTGAATTTAAAAAAGAAGACAATCCTCATGGAATGGTCGAAGAAAGCTCTTTTGCGACACTTTTTCCAAAATACAGAGAAAAATATTTAAGAGAAGCTTGGCCCTTGGTCCAAAAATCTCTCAGTGGTAATTATTTAATATTTAAATCAATCGATTTTCATTTAAATAATATGAACTTTCCCAAGGTACTTATGCTCTATTTATAGGAACTTAGGAATTTTCCATTCAAAATCTATTTTATGCTGTTAAATTAATTATTATTTTAAATTATTTTTAAATAGAGCAAGGAATCAAAGCTGAACTCGACGTGGTCGAAGGAAGCATGAGTGTTTTTACTTCAAGAAAAACTTTTGATCCGTACATCATCATTAAAGCCAGAGACATGATTAAACTCATGGCAAGATCAGTTCCTTACGAACAAGCTGTTAAAGTTCTTCAGGTTTCCATTATTTAAATTCGCACTTAATTAGTATTCTACTGCAAATAAAAAATTAACATTATTTCATCTGTAAATTATAAAATTAAAGAAATTTAATTAACAAGTTTTATATAAATTGAACGGTATTAAAATATTTATTTTATCATTTGTGTTTTTAAGGATGACTTTGGATCTGATATAATTAAAATTGGATCAATGGTTAGAAATCGTGACCGATTCGTTCGTCGTCGACAGAGGCTCATTGGACCAAATGGAGCAACTTTAAAAGCCATTGAGCTTCTCTCAACTTGTTACGTATTGGTTCAAGGAAATACTGTCTCTTCTGTTGGTCCGTATAAAGGACTCCAGCAAGTAAGAAAAAGAGAAAATATTTTATTTCAATTTTGATTCTTTATTTGATAATTATTGGCAAATATTGAATAACATCTATCAATATTTTTCAGGTAAGAAATATCGTTGAAGACACCATGAAGAATATTCATCCGATTTACCACATTAAGGCCTTGATGATTAAAAGAGAATTAGCGAAGGTTTATTTTTTAAATATTAAATTTAATCTTTAAAATTAACAAGAGAATATGTAATGATTTTTAAAATTAAGGATCCCAAATTAATGACCGAGAATTGGGATCGATTTCTTCCAAAATTCAAAACGAAAAATCTACCAAAAAGGAAGCAGCCGAAGAATAAGAAGACTAAAAAACAATACACGCCATTTCCACCTCCACAACCTGAGAGCAAAGTTTGTTTTATTTCACTTTTTCGCTTTGTGATTTACTTTGATGAGATTTGACAAAATAATATCACATTACGGAGGTCACAATTTTTTTATAATTGTAGTTATCTCCTTTTTATTCGACTAAATGAATTGAAAATAATTGCTTGTAAAACGACGATGATTGTTGAATGAATGAAATCATATTATCTATTGATATTGGTTAATTTCAATTTTTAGATTGACAAGCAATTGGCCTCTGGAGAATATTTTCTCAAGGAATCTGAAAGGGGTGCTAAAAAGTTTCAAGATAAGAAGGACAGACAAGTTGAAGCAGCGAAATTACGAGATGAACGACGAAATGCTTCATTCATTCCTCCTCCTGATAAACCTGCAAAGTTGGGCAATTCAGAAAAAAGGAAGGCCGATGAAGACGTTGATGTTGAGAAACTAAAGAAAAAACTAAAGGGCATATCAGACAAGAAAATGAAAAAGAAATAAGAATTTCGTTTAAAATTTATAAAGAAATCAATGAGATGTTAAACTTTAATCTTTCTATTTCTATTTCATAGGTTTACTTTTAAACTTAATAAATTTTTATTTCTATTACAAAAGCAATAAGATAAATCATATACATATGTATCATAAAATGCAAGTAATTTTAGTAATAAACTAATTTTTAGTTTAATAATTGAGAATTATTATATTTGTATCATTCACAATTCACATTAGATTTATTGGCAAGTTTGGAACTAAAATTGGGTTACATCCATCCTGAGACGTGAATCATTCTTCCTAAAATTATTTCTAAGAATTAGAATATAAAATAAATACTTTCACATTTTATTTTAACTGATACGTGACAATAATAAATAATTTTCATTCATAACATTTAGTAAATTATAACATCACATTCAAAATATGGCTAATTTAAAAAATATGAGAGTTTAATTCTTTATTATTTAGTTAGTAAGACTTAATTTTGGAAAATATTTATCGGAAATATTTTGATTTAAATGGGTTATTTCCTTTTTCTCTATTAAAAAGAGCTGTGACCCTATTACCTTTTATTATTAACTTACGATTGTGAAGCCACAAGCACTACGCATATTAGGCATTTCATTTTCTTATGTGCATAGTAAGAATTAAAACAGATTCACAGTTACGTAAGACGTTAACCATTTCTTTTTGAAGCATTGGAATTTACTTTTTATTGACAATGTCAATATTAATGATATATTCAACAGTCTTCATAATCTCTCAAGTATTTGGCAAGGACGATGAGGAGTCATTATCCGAAAAGATTTTATGAAAAATACGCAGAAAAGGGACCTTCCTGAGTTCCTAAGAAATTTCCTCCATTTAAATCGACGAAGAATTTGTAAATATTATTTCATTAAATTATATTTATATCATATCTTTATCAGTTTAAATTTTTTAAAAATACAATTTATTAAATATTTATCAAGCATTTTCATATTACAGTTGACTAAACGATTCAAGAAGGCGTTAATGCACATAAACACTTTGTGTTTCAAGTCGCTTCAGCTTTTGAAACTGTAGAAAGATTAAACTCTTCGGTTTCGTTTTCAAATAACATGTGCCAAAAATTCAAAGTGGATGAATATAATTTGGCATGCATTTAAAGGTAGCTCCTTTTAAATATAAAAATCCTCACAAATCAACGAAATCAACTCCCAAAAAACAAAACAAGTCTTTATATAATATTTCGCCTCATTTTTGGTAAATGTCCCGTAATAATGCTTAAATTCCCTCCTGTATAATATTTCACCTTCAGAAAAATATTTTGCCTCCAAGATTATATACGATCTAAATATTTCTCTATTTATACTTGATGCATATAAATATGTAATTAGATAATAAATGATTATAAGTATTTTATTAGTTTAATAAATAATGAAATTATTCATATTATAACATAAAGGTAAGGTTCATTAAAACAATAAATAAAAATATTACAATATAATTAAATAGCAATTTATAAAAAAAACACTTTCTCTATACGGCACGCAGAAAGAAACGTTTGTATCGTTTTGTATTCATGCCATTAGCCATTGATTTTGCTTTATTTTTAATATAAATTGATTATTTTTGATCCATTGATGTGCTCTTGTTTTGGGGGCAAGTTAATGGTTTGTAAAATTTGCAACGGTTTTTTTCATTTAGACCTAATAGAGTCTTGTCTTATGACAATCTCTTACTTACGAAACAAGAAAAAACTGAGAAATTAGCAATTTTTCTCTCAGTTTGCCTTATTTTTAATCTAATTGTTAAACTATAATTTAACTAATGTCTAAGTTAACGTTGCGAAATACTGAATTGAATTTATTATATTAGCTATGCCTATTAAATTTAATCGTTTTGTTTTTGTAAGGTTTATTATTATTGGAGGTAGTTTTTTTATATAGGAGACCTTAAATATAAATGAGGTAACTTATGCTTTTGAGGAGGAACTTTAATAAAATGGAGGTAAAATAATAGTTGGGAAGTGATTTCGTTGTTTTTGGAGGAACTTTTCTATTTAAAGGGAGGTACGCTTATATATAAGCTATATAATTTTATCGAATTTAATGTTTTTAGCAAAACTAGGCAATTTCGTTGAAACAAACGTGATCGCAAATTTTGACTAAGATGCATTGGTTATCCGAAAGACCCAATTGCAGAACAGCATAAGTTTTAAGTACATTTTTGTAGTTTGCAGTGCTTTTAAAATACAACTTAGATTTTAAACACGAAGATGTAATTTTGAATATTATTTTAATGAAGTTAAAACTTTAACCATTAGTTCACGATTAGTATTTTTTAAAATTATACCTAATTAGAGGTGATATTTATGGCTTTGGAGGGACAACGAAAGATACGCTTTAGTAGAAAGAACAAGATTTAACAAGAGTTTGGGTTTTATTTGTCAATAAGAGGGGTGATATTTCAACAATTAAACCAAAAATAAGAGAAATATTGGCTCTCGCCGATTTTGCTAACTATGGAGAATAGCAAGCAGAAACCGAACATGAATTATTTTATCATACAGGTGTTTGCCATTAATTGTTTTCAATTTGAATTTTTAAATAATACAACTTATAATCTTAAGTTATATTTCAAGTAACTTAATAATGATTATTGAATAATGATCTTATTAATTGAAATTATTATTCTTAATAAATGCATTGTGATGAATCATTTATCATTTTCATAGAATTCACTCCCATAATATTATTTGAAACCTCATAAAGTCATAACTATTTTGTTAAAAGTTTAATTAGAATTGTCATAATCTCATAATGATGTGTTAATTGTAGTATTTAACTCTAAACATACAATTTATTTATTTATACGTATCTTCTACCTTCATTATCATAAGATTTTCCCTAATATCCAAAGGATCTATAACAGCTTAAATCATCAAGAAATATTAAAGTTTGGCCAAAAATCAACTGAATGAACCTTTTAAATTGACCATTCTGACATTAAACCATGCATGCCAATAATTTAACCTTTTGGATCATTAGGATATAATTCTACTCATTTTAATAATGAATAATTAATTAGCCAATTTCACTTATACCGAATTTTTTGTTAATAAAATGTTTCTAATATCATTATTACCTACCTGTCTTTTATCTTGTTTCGCGTTTCATTTTCATTTAATGATCAATATAAGAAAAATGATTTATAGAAAATATATATTTAATTGAACTCTATATCCTTCACGTGTATAAAATAATATAGTGTTAGATAATATCCCAAGTAGACTCGCTTCTAGTAATATACCTGCCTGTAATTTGTAAAATAATTCTTTATTGATTTAAATGCCTCTGGGTTGAAATGAACCTTATAATCAAAATGGACGATTATTTAATTAGAATCACATTGCTTTTTAATCATGTGGAATCATGAAGAGTCATTTAAGATTTGATCCTCTATGGCTGCTCTCTCGGATAATACGCCTTCTCGTGTGTGAGTAATTAATTTTCCTTCCATGGAGAAGAATGAGGATGAGATGGAGATTCAACCCTACGTGAAGGAGTTGAGTCATTGGGAATCAAAGGGCCGAAAGGAAGGGAAAAAACTTGAATCATTCCATTCAACTCTTTTACTCCCCACATCTTCCTTTTGTTCTCCTCACCATTTTATTCATTTTTAATAAGGATTCAATAGGAGAGGTCTTCACAGGCTTTGGGGCCCTTTTTTCCTTCTTTGAGCAAATGATGTGATATTGATCTTGGCCTTCAGTTTTTAATCATCTCTTCAATTACTCTTTTTAACTTCTGCTTAATTATCTCGGCTGCATGGTATGAAAATCACTGAAGTGAGTAAAAATACAAGAGTAAATGAGTACGTATACAAGAAAATGGTTTATCTGTTCAAATCCCGGAATTTCACTTTCAACTTGACTGACTTTGAGTTTGAATGAAAAATCAATGTGAAATCTTGATATTTGTTTAACAAAGCTTCAAGGTTTTCCAATTTGCATATAACGATTAATTAGTTTTTTCTGATAATTGTACTTGATGCAAACAAGTCAGTTAATTAAAAATATAGCATACAAGCTACGAAGCCAATTATGTAAAATACTATAAGGAGTAATTAAATACAATTGGCAGAAGGCTTCGTGAATTCTTTGCTTAATTTGCTGTTCCAAAACTTCTTAATTATACCTACAACACGGATTTGTAAGAAACACGCGGATGTACGAGTAAAGTCGTATGCTTACCTATATAGTAAAAATGATAAAACGGCAATTAATTTACTTATAAGTGCAAAAATATCTAAATAATTTTGGAATTGTAATGGCTAAGCGTTTAAGAAAATGAAAGTGTTAAGGAGTAAAAAAAGACATTGGTCTTTTCATATCTGCATTTCTTCGGGCTATAAAAAGTTCCAATTTTCCATTAGCCATCTGTGGAATTAACAGGGGACGATGACAGGTGTTCTCTTTTTGAGCGGTTGACCATCCCCTTCTGTTCCAAGTCAATGTTATCTTAGGACCTGACGAGCCAACTTCCCTCTTCAACCTTTATATTATCAAATGTCTTTATACCGCACAGACATTTTCGTGTCTTTTGAAGGAGCATTTAAAAGCTCTGGAGGAAGTTATCGCCCTTTTTCTCATTTATTCTTCTTCGACTCAACTAAACGGTTTAGAAGGAGGCAGAAGGAGTTTCATTTCTAATTTCTTTCTTCTTCAACTTCCTTGCCCTTTCATTTCGCTTATGGCGTTTGTCTCGAGAGGTCCAAGTTCAATATATAAATCTTAGGGAATGATAAATGAAATGCAACATAGCCAATTTATACTACCGTATGGTGTTTTTCTAATGACTCTCGTCTTCTTTCTTCCTTCATGTACTATAATCTCGAACAAGTTGGAGTAGCATGTTAAATGGCCTCTGCATGTGCACCTTTGTAAATTAAAAAGAGAACTTAATGGAAATTTGATATTCTTAAGAAATAGCGGACAATTTTGACTTCCGGTAAAAAAATGAAATGAGGGTGTAACAAATATTTTTAATATCATAAACATTTGATTGTGCGTTTCTTGCTTATTTAAGATGAAATCTTTTACTCTTTAAGAATTCAAATTTATTCAAAGTTCTGTTACATAATATTCAAGAATACAAGGAATTATTTTTTACTTCTCCGTATTACTTCAAAAATATGAAGAGTTTAATGAATGCTATTGTGTTATTTATGTAGTATTCTTCTGTATTTTAAAATATTTTACATCATTTTCTTGAAATACTCTGGTAGTTTTTAGGTAAATTACAAATAAATCATAAACTGATTATTTATTTTCTCTATTGTGTTTATGTTTATCCTAAAACGGATAATTAAAAAATTAAAATTCATATTAGTAAGCTCATAATAATTTAGCAAGAAAAGCGGAATTGTACACAAGTTTGGGATTCTTTCTTTCACAAAAATATTCATACACGAGCACTCATAAGTAAATAATTTATCGAAGTAATCTTTTACCTTGCGTGAATGTTTTATGGAAATAGGATAGTTAACAGCGAGATTTATTGTCAAATTCGGTGACTAGAATACTACAAGTGGCTGTGAGAGTAGCAAAGAGTGGAAGTTGAAGGGAAGCCGAGATGAAATTAGAGAAAAGAATCCGAAGCCATTGGAATAAAAGTTAATAAACAACTCCAGCGTTTCTGGATTCTTAATGAACTTTGAAATTCTCATAAATAATTTACAAGAGGCGAGTTCGTGAAGGGAAATTAGCCTTTACTTTCTACACCTTGGCCATTAAACGAGAAGCTTTCAAGGACCACAAAGATGTAAAACTAAATTAATAAAACTTGATCATATACCACACACACGCGAAATATATAAAAATATTGAAGTTATAACAATAATGTCGTGTTTAAAATTTAAATTTTTTAAAAATACATTAATATTTTCAAATATTTAATAGATAGGTATTGATGAAAAACTGCAGAGTTAAGAAGTATTGTACTTTCAGGTTAAAAATTCAAATTATTAAACGTAAAAGGCAATTAAAGATACTGACAAGTTATTTTTTGTATAATGCCTCTTAGGTATAGTAAAAAATAGTTATCTTATAGTAAAGTCTTTTAAAATCTCTGGTTTATAAGGCATCTCTTTATTTCCGCTTGGGATTAAAAATTTCATATGCATGTTTAATAGTAACGACCGAAGAGACTCGTTGAATTCCGAGGATTCTCTTCACAAGACTTGCCGTTCGTGCTCCAAGGGGAGGTCTTGACGATTTTCTTTCTACTGTCTTGTGCATAAGCTCCCTAATGCTGTGTGTAGTTCATTTTGAGTTGGGATTGCATGTTTCATAATTGTTAAAAATTCATACTTCAAATGCCATCCGGTGTACGAGTAATTTGAGAGTCCTGGTGGCTGTTGTGAGCGTTGCCCATCAACCCTGTCGAAGAAAGAAAGCAAGAGAGGAATTTAAAGTGAGAACTTGTTTTTGCGCTCAGTCCGCGTTGGTCTTTCCAGGCGGTCAATTTAGTGGGAAGTGTAGGAGCCTCCAGTCGGATCTGTCAGAATGGAGATGCCGTTTCTTCACATGTTATAACCTTATTGAAATCAAAGGTTTTTTCCTCAATAAAACCTCACTCAATCGACTCACTTTGTGGAAAGGTTTTAATAATTGAGAAAAGATGGGAATGATTACCTACCAGCAAGTGGACTCAAACATGCAGACAGTTCTGTCAGGAAATAAAGGGTGACAGGGGGTTTTCAATTTACCATTTGCTAAACTAATCATATAAAGTAAAAGTCAAGCTTAATTGAATTTCAAGAATAAAAGGCTTCCAGCCAGTTAAAATCTCATTTAAAATCATATTTATGCTTATGCCATTTTTTATTAAGTTTTATTAGCATGTTCTTTCTTTTCTTATTATTTGTGATGATTGATGACAAACAAATTGAGATTTTTTAAGGTTTGCAAACTTGACTGAATAAATGTAAACTATTTTTTATTCTACATGTTTACTCCATTTGAAAATAATATGAGCTATAAATAATTTTTAAAATAAATATTTTATCATTTTTAATACAATAACTAAGCAAAAGAAATAAAAGAAACTATAATAAAAATGAAATAATCTAAATAATGAATATAAAATATTGTAAACATTTAACATTTGGGGCGATCACTAATATTTTAGATTACTCTCTATGTTTTTTTAGCCTTCATTAAAATAAAACAAATTATGATATAATCATAGATGACCATGTCAAAAATTAATTATTGCCCCAAATTAACTTTCAATTTCAGATAAAACCGATAATACCCGTAAAACAAAACAATTAATATCTCCTTATCGTGTGTAAAATAAATATTTCACATTCGATTTGATTGACATTACAATTAATTTTTAGACATCTTTGTTCCTCCTCACTATTCAGTATCCACAAAAAAGGAAATTTCGGGGTTTTATCTTGAAAGATTTTGGTGGGAATTATTGTGTAAAGTGAGTAAAAATTGTGCGTTGTGAGAAGAAGTGAAGTTGCATTATGTAGTTGATTCCTGTCTGTGAGAAACACAAGGAAACAATAGGGAGTTTATGCTCATGTTTCTCATCATGAACACGCATGAAGGATAATTATCCCAGAGAGATGCGAATCTTGAACGATTCTGTTAATGAATGGCCCTTCCATCCCTCACTCACTCTCATCTCGTTTATGAGGGGATCTCAGCATGAACCGCCCAGCCATGCCTTCATCATCTCTGGGTCAACTTCTCAAGAGCCCGATTAAATTCTTCGACCCCTTAACTCACCCGACTCCTCCTCTCCCTCAGCCATTAAATCATCTTCGATTCACATTCACATTTTTCTAAACCTCACAATTTGTCTCTCTTGCTTGAGTTCTTGAACAATAAAGACCAATAACTTCACTCGGTCGCGTCATGGGCCAAACCGATTAAATTCAGAACAATAGAATTTCCCGCAGAGATGCCCATTCCTTCAGTTGAATCTTTTGAGATGTTCACAATTAGTCCCTAGTAAATTCAACCTCACTCAATTACATTCAACGAAGATTCAGAATCCTTTATTTAAATTAATTAAAATAAAATAGGATTATTGAGGATATGTGATGGGATAATTTGTCAATATTATAATATTATTATGGCTGTTTAAATTGAGGGATCAATGCATAGAAATTTTGAAGAAAAGGATTAATGAAAATATTGATGTGTTAAGGCCATAACATGAAATAATTGGACAAGCTGAAATTCTTTGTTCGAAGAGATAGAGATTGATCTTCTGGCTCAAAGGCTGATGGCCCTATAATTATTGACTAATGTTTGTGAAGATAACACGGCGGCGGCAGACGGGCCCTTCAAAGGACTTCAACAAGTAGGGGGCTTTTAATTTGCCCAAAAGGATCCTCGCAATCCTCCGCTGTGCCGCCTTTAATGATCCAAGGTGGCTGAGGGCTTATTTACCACCTTTACAGATTTATGAATCTTCCAACCCACGAGAATAACCACTGTCTGGTCATTCAGTAATCGTTTCTTACAACTGATTGCGTGATTTTATCTTATTTTATTTTATAATCTTAAAATTTATTTTCTAAATCAATTTTTTATATTTTCTAAACAAACCATGCATTGTTATTACCTAATATAATAAGAATCATGAGCTGATTAAGAAAGAACTATGAGTTGAAGTATTTTAACGAGTTTGAATTGAGTATTATGTATGAAAATGTGTATAAAGTGTGGGTTTCTGGACAGATCGCCGTGTGCGAGGATTTTTAAGTTTAATCATCCATGAAAGCATTTTTCCCCTTACATGTCTTGGTGAGATTTCTTAATAAGTGTCAGAGAGTAATTATAAGAAATATTATTGGGCGCCTGGAAAAGATAATTGCTAATAAAAGTTGTTTGTTGTTCAACGAGTCCCGGGTTGGTCCGAAAAAATTAATTTATTCTCATGAACTTTTATTCTCTGGCCACAAGAGTCGTTTTTGGTTGACTATATAGGAAAACCAAGGGTGGTTCACCGTCTTTGAACTTGGAGATCTTTGTTTTACCCATCTTCCCTTCTCAGGTTTCTCGAGAAGGAGTGGAAGCCGAGAGCTCCTTAAACTCATTAACTTAAGAAATTTCATTAGCATTCACATCTTAAAGTATATTTCATTTGAACCAGCTTGGAACTCTGAGCCGGGTGGTGATGATCATCCTGTATGGAATGACCTTACAAGTTTAAATATTTTAATTTGTGTGCAAAGCTCTTTTTTACTTTACAGTTCGAGTAATTACCAGTGGACAGATCATATTTCAAATTCGCAGATATAAATCATTATTTTGCAATGCTTTATCATCCTTATTGCACTTAATGCTCTTTTTATTTTTTGCAATTAATGATATAGTTTTTAAGCAGATAAAACATTTTTAAATGCAAGCTAACAAATAAGATCAAAGCAACTATAATTATTTTATAGAAAATAATATTATTGAAATGATAATTTTTAATCTCAATGTAACGCATAAACTAACTTACTTTAAAAGAAAAGAGAGTGGATCTAGTATCGTTTTAGAGAATAATTAATAATAAAATTATATTTTTAAAATTACAATGTCTTAATTATTTTTAAATTAGATATATTTATTGTAAATGCGTTCCATTCTTTATCAATATGAATCTACCAAGAATGGATATAAATTGAATAACTCTAGTACGAGTATACTAGGATTCGTTATAATGTTATAAATAAAAAAGTCAAGTGCAGTAAATAATGGCCAAATTTGAAGTGTATTATGACAGAAGTGACATTGAAAGAGATCCTCTTCCTTTTATCCAAGTTTATCAGAAAGGAGATTCGTAATTGAAAGTTCATAATGTAGGATAAGTTATGGAAATGAGAAGAAAAGGATCTTGCCAAAAGGGAAAGAAAGAAATGGACACGAGAGGTTTAAATAAGAAAAGACTCGGAGGGCCTCCAAGACCTCACGGTAAGAAAGGGAATATTTAAATGGGGGATGAGAGACAGGCAGGGTGGAAAGGGAGCTTCAAAGAAACATTTTTTCTCTTCACTTTGCCCGTCGGGATCAGGAAAGGCTCAGGTAATGAGGGCCAAAGAGGAGTTCCCTTATGTAAGGCCCTTACATAAGTACTAACAATAACTAGTATATCCAATAAGTATGTATCCAATAATAACATCCCTATAAGCATATCCCATTTATACTCCATCTGAAGGGAACATTATGAAGGGGACTGAGTTGAAAAAAGGGTTCCCTTAATTCTCTCCTTAATAATATACGATCGCGGCTGGCCAAGAGATAAGAAGGGATATATAAGGAATATGAAGATGGGACGAAGGAGATACTCGGCCACAATTTCCTCCGCACTACCTACCTGTTGCACTCTTTTTGTATTTTATATTTAGGTATATACCCATGTGGATGACTCGAGAAGAGTGAGTGAGCGAGTCTGTCTACCCGACTCTGAAAGTCAACTTTCCATTGTGAACCAGAGGGTTCGATGTGTGTAAAGACGTTGAGGAGTGTTAAGGTAGAACGAATGGACCTTTTACTACCTTCAAGGTTTATAGCAGAAATATATATATATATGGTTTTATCTTACCATGTATATGGTTTTACCTGTATCGTCTACCTGGATGGGCCATTTCATTGTAAAGGTGTACGAAGAGTCTTTCTTGGAATATATAGAAAAGCATATGGTCGTACAAGTAGATTCGTATTATAGAGGTATGTGTGTAGTATTTAGAAAGAGACGTTGGAGGTGCAACGCTCTGGTCTTTTGGATTCTTCTTTAGATCCCTCCAAGGCATTCAGCCTTCCTTCACTCTCTTCCCTCTTCTCTTCACTCGGCTCTTGTGTGTGCCTCGACAGTTTGGGTGTTTGTGGTCAGCAGTAGACCGATCAGCTTCGTTTCCTCCACTCGACTCCTCCAACAACTCCCGTGTGAATTTCTCTCAAAGATTGCCTTCGCCAGGACGGCTTTGGTCATTATCCTGGAATTTGGGGAACACCGCATCAGACACCGCTAGAGAACATTTTTACCAACAAAGTTCCATTTTCCCATATATAGATTCCCTCGTTGGGAGACTCAGAGAAGACTCCTTCCTTGTCGCGCACTTAACTTCCTCTCTCGGTTATCTTCATCCGACAAATGAAGACATTATAGTTCATTTCTTTGTTATATAGACATAAAACTCCCCGCAAGTTTTCTTATCTTAAATACTTTTTCACCTTAATTACCCACTAACGCTATTACAAGTAATTATTATATTAGAAGACTCATTGTGGTTAATTCAAGGAAAAGTTGAGATTTTTAGAACTTGAAACTACTTCTAGTGAGGAACATTGAAAGGGAAGATAATAGGAGAATAAACTACTAAATGGGATAGGAAGAAAAGAAGATTCAACTTCGAGACTCTTGGAATAATATGAGAGAAAAGTTTGTATTTTTTCCCCAAACAGTGCTGATTGACTGGAAGTGCGGATTGTTCTGAAGTGCTTTTGTAATTTCTTTCAAGAAACTTGATACAAATTACCAGTTGGGGAAAAAGAGAGTGAGAATCTTTGAACCGTAGCTAAACATCTACAAATCGCAGTTGGATCTCTCGAGTTTCCGGATTTGAAGGTTCGTTGATTTATTAAACTCCTCGCTTGTCAAGTTAAGCTCATCTTTGTGATATTTGAATCCACCGGTCAAGAAGTCATAATGGCAAAACGACAATTATGTCATCCGTTTACACATTTCATTAATGAACAACGTTTTACTAAATAGCATTTACATTTATGATTGCGCGGACTAGTTAAAAGTTTTTAAAAGGCCGTTTAATCACTTGTTAATTATAAAGTAAACCATTTTAACTCTCTCATTATGCACATGTTCAATTCGCAATTTGGCCAAAGACGGCCCTGTCGACGATTACGCGTATTCTCTTTTTCCAAATAATTAGATGATTTGGCTCGCTCCATATTAGGCTGAATAAATTAACGTGTGCATAGAGGAGGGGTTTTTCATTAAAAGAGCACGGGGAATATAAAACCATGTAGTGAAGGAGGAATGAAGAGACGAGCTGCAAAACTCCTTCGTGAGGTTGCTACAATTTCCAATAAAAGCAATTTTCCCCCGTCTTTGAACTTCACATTGCCTGTCTGGAAGGAACAAACGAAGGAAAGCCGACTTGGGCCGGCAATGATGGACAAGAATGCAAAAGACGATCGAGGTTTAAACTATTTAGAAATGTGGAATGAGGAACTCTTATTCGTTGCATGAGGTAAATTGAAGGTATCTCGACTTAGATTCCAATTATGCTCCTCACCAACGGTGAAAAAGGAGGGAAAAAAAGTCATTTTTTCGCAACCGGTATTTCATTCAGGAGGAACATTAGGTTGGATTTGAGAATATCTAAAGGAATTCTTAAGTGATACCTCCATGGTGTGAAATTCATTTAGAAGGAATGGACAATCCACGCGGCCTGGAATTTGACGAACTTGGGAAAATGAGAGTTGGTTATTTCTTGCATTTGAGGAATTTGACTTTTGGAAAATGGAAATCGAGGGAACAACGAGGGAATAAATGAATGAAAGGAAAACGCACGGCTTGGAAATCCACACCTCAATCTCCTATATACCTTTCATCGCATAAAAGTTCAAAAAGACGTTGTTTCCTATTTGACAATTTAGTACAAAGAGCGCGGAGATTGGGCTTAAAGCCATAATGTGTAAAAGATTAATTTACTCCGGTGGAGTTCCAAGGAAGGTTTTTTCAAGCCTTTGTACAAAACCTCGTTCTTTATAGGAACCCCAAAATATAAATTTCAATTTTTTACCTTTATTTTCCTCTTTGGCTCAAAGGGCCGCTTTTTTTTATTCGGGGAGTCCATGGAATAAATTTACATGAGTAGCCTCACCTAAGAACTTGATAAGAAAAAGACGAGGTTTTGTATTATTATATCACAAAGCCAAGTAATCTTGAATAAAATTTCAACTAGATATTTATAAACTTCTTTTTTTAAATGTAAAATTGAGATTTCTTGTCGAATATAATAAAAATATAAATTTTAATTAAATAAATTATAGATTACTTAAAAATAGTTAGTTCAAAGGCTAACATAGTTAAATCTTTAGGTGTTTATTTATTATCTTAAAACTGGTTAAAATTATGAAATTAATATTTTTACTCTAAAAATCAAAGCAACTTGAAATGTAAGTTGAGAAATTGATAAAAAGCTTTCTTCATTCCAAGGCATTAAGCACTCATTTTCTTATTATGATGTATTAACTGGGGTAAAAACTGAAGTGGAAGAAGTGAGGAATTCGACAATTCGAGGCAAAAGGAACCCTGTGAACAAACTGTGAGAATTTGTCTTAAAAGTGAAGAGATCTTCCGAATCTCTCGACTCACTCTTAAAAGAATGGGAAAGATACGGCGAAAAGTGAGGAAATTGATCTCGTTCCCTCCTCGTCAGAATGAAAAGTGTTCAAGTCCGCATGTATGAGAACAACAAAGGTTCTTTCTGGTTCGTTGGGTGAGCTCCGTAGATGATCTCATGGAGATAATGATAATGGTCTTGGCTCCGATTTTACAAAATTGCTCCTCTCGCAAGTGCGAATTTAAATAGGAGAGGAATGGAGCGCGAGAGAGCCAAAGAACCAATTTGAATGATGATGTGACCGGAGATATAGTGAGACAATTGCTACTTCATACATTCACATACATTCACCCTTAAGTGAGCATATTACAAACTCAACCTTTCTTTCAACGGCTTAGAAAAAATGAACACACTCGCCTTCTTCTCTCGCCGTCTTTTCCTCAAGTCAAAAAAAGCTTTTGGTAGATTATGAAGCGGAAGAATGAAATACAAGTTAAAATATTTACTTGTCCAGGGCGACGACGTGATGAGTCAATACACAATAAAGACTCTTTTCAGAACATCCCATGAGGGTTCACGGGTCAAAGAAGGAGAACTATGCGGAGATTTGTAAATTATGAGGATTAACCTCAACTTTCCGCTCAAGTCCAAGCTCTTCCGTTGAAATGTGAATACAATCACGGCCAAGGCACACGCTTGGGCATTCTTTCTTAACCTTTTTCATCTCCTTCATCTTCTTCATCTCCTTCATTCCTCCTTGCAGAATATGAAGATGAGAACATGGTGAATACTTAATCTTCCATTTCTCAATTGACTGATCAAAAGGGGAAAAAACTCAACATGGGTTGAGATACATGTGAGAGATTTGAAGCCTTTTGGAATTTGATTCATTGAGAATGCAAATCCGAATAAGCATTATCAAATTTGAAAGGTTTTTTTCTCTCCCTTTCTTTCATATAATACTCATGGAGTTGACGGGATTGTCTAAGGTGAAGTAAAGTGTCTGACCTCCCAGGACGTCCAAGGAATTGCGAAACATTCATGATTGTTGTGCTTTACATAGTAAATATGTCTGACGTGATGAACAATATTCATTTACTAATGGAGAAGGACATAAATAATGTTATACTACTCGCCCTTTGTAATTGCTCCAAAGAATACCCAAGTATTCCTCATGTTCCTCGTGTTGGAGAAAGCGAAGGGAAGTCGTGATTTGTAATGCTTACATCCATATGCACACGAGTTCCTTCACCATGTCAATCTCTCATAAACACATAACATACACACAACCGGAGGAACATTTTCAAAGGGGAGAAGAAAAGGAGGAAGTGTTAATTATCGCTCCTCATCTGAATATATTGGAAAATATTTTTAATCACACAAGACCGCTCGTTCTCTTTATTCCTCACGTTTGTAATCTCAAATTCTCAACTCGTGGGTTTGGTGCTCGTGATTTACCTTTTCTTTTCCTATCTTCTATGTGGGATTTAAAGGAATAAATGAGCTCATAATTGTATTTATGACTTGAAGAACTTTAAATGACTTACATCGTTATTGCAAGCATTTGGGTTTATGTATAATTTTCCTATAGGGAACCTCTGCGTAACTCATTTGCATCTTTGTCAAATAAAGTATCAAGTGGAAAACGCACATACGGAATTGGATTTTACAAGTAATAGGACAAGAGTTTAGAATCCCAAGATCAGGCATTCTGTGACATGAACAGAGTTTATATTAGCTAATTTTTTATTCTAGAAAAAAAATCCAGATGTTATTTGTTCAATAATTGACATTTATGTGGTTGTATACGCCTGAAGTTTCCCTCCTTTGACTACCAGTAGTTTAACTTTTGGAATCACGCAAGGACGGCAAACTGGTCAAGTAATAAAGTAATATAGGCAATAAATATTTGCACTTGAAGGTCTGGTTTAATTAGACCCGTCGTTTTAGCATGATCCTTCTCAAATCCGCCGTGGCAGGAAAGTTTTTGGAATTTACAATCTCGCCCAGCCCTTCCACACTTCTTTTGTTCGGCGGCCATTGACAAAGGCAAATCCAATTATGAAGAATGTGATTAAGGACTCGCCAACGGATCGTGGAAGTGAGAGATTGAGAATAAAAGACGATCTCCTCATCGCGCATCGTTCATCTACTTAGATGAGATATTTTCCTGTTCTCCCTAACCCTATGGTTCTCCTTGTATTAAAACTAATTGTAGGCACTCAGGATAATAATGGCTCACTCAATCCAATCGCTCAATGAAATTCGGAAGATTCATTTTAAAATACATGAGAGATAATTGAGATAATAATGCGAAATCCGTTTCTATTCTTCTTCCCCAGTGCCTACCTATTATTTGTTCATTTTTTGAATCTCTTTATTATCTCAATTTTCCTTATATATTTATCACAGCAGACTCACCATGCAGACTCTACAAGTCTCATAGTTAATCCAATGAGCGAGAATATAAATCAGAACAATAAGTAAATCGCTGGATTTTAATCTTATGCTTTGAGAGAAGACGCTGTTTGGGCATCTTGAATTTGGTTGGGAGGAAGTACGGGGTTTTAAGTGAGCCGTAAAACTTCGTCTCACTTCAAATAAACCTCACTAGTCTTGACAGTTAAATGTCCTGATTTCTTATCATTTCAATGTCTGGAACAAACGAATGAGGTAGGTCTCGTTTCATTCAAAGAATATGAGGAGGACCGAAAAGCTCAAATGAAGTTGTTTCCTATGAACGTATCTTGAGCATCTCGACAGAGGCGGCTCTCTAAATATTCACGGAATGTCCAATGAGTTCGACTCATTCCTCATCTCATCCGTGTGATAGGAATCTGCTCATTGAATTTTTACAATTGCTCTCCATGTTTTAATACAATCCATCACTTGAATGGGAGTTTTAATGAAGTCGTTCTCTTTTTTCTCACATAGAACTCTTAAGGTAATCTTAATTGAATACTCAACAGATACCCCGAAACAATGTCCATAAATATTCGCTTTAACTAAAATATTAATATTTAATTAAATATTCCAATATATTGTGAAAGCTCATTTCAAGCCGTACGAATACAAATGGCTTAAGCTTACTCAAAAAGTAAATAGTAAAGGAGTAATAATAATGTATATACAGTCAGCTGTATCATCTTTGTCTGATGCTAATGCATTTGTTTAATTTAGACAACTGAAAAGCTGACAAAGTTAAGGATCCTTTGGGCCCTTGAATCGTCCATGGATCTCTCACTGGTCTTGTATGCATGAAAAGGATTATTAGTGAAAGAATAGGAGGAACGCACGGGAGATGTTTTGACTCTCAAGGGTCACTTGAATAAATAAGCAAACAGTGAATCTCAATGGTGGAAAGGTGTGGCATAAAAAATGACAGACTTTTCCTTAGTGGACTTATGAGTTCGCTGACGATTAGGAGCCCAGAAGATTTTATTGCTCAGACGGATTCCAAGTCCATTTGCTCTCCCATTAAACACTCACCTTGAAATCATTGAACAAACCATGAATTTCACTGGGCATCTCTAATCTTCATTTCATTATTTCTTTTGAGCAGATAACTGAAATTTTTCTTTCTAATGCACCTTGATCTTGAAAGCACGTTGGAGCTCATCAGCTCTTCTGCTACAAATTCCTTCCTTCGACTTAAAGGAGGTGAAGGCGTTGGTTTAAAGAATGGACGAGGATGATGATTGAAGGGAATTGGATATAGATTTGCAAATCCGCACTTTTACACGTATAATCACCAATGAAAAGAACCAGGTATTATTTGATCTTAGCATTTATTTAATCCCTGCGCATGAAGATGAACAGAAATAATGATTGCAGGTATTACGAACTATAAAGTTAAAAACTCTTGATTATAGATCTTACAGTGTTAAAATGCTTATGAAGAATTTAACGATAAAAATTCATGTATTGTTTTTATCAATGTTCAAAAAGATTCTTCTTCGTGTGATTTTTCCTCGTCTCAATGAAACATCACTCATTTGCTGACAAGAATATTTAGGAAAAAATTCTATGAAAGAATTAAGGCGTAGAGAAAATAGCATTAATGCCATAGAGTAGTTTAAAAGATGATCTACCATTGAAATAAGTATAATGCAACCATTTAAAATTTCCATTTCGTCACAGAGACCTTATAATACTAACAGGGCTTGTCAATTCAATGTGTTCCATTTCCCTAGTTGAGAACTTGGCTTGGGAGTCTTAACGTTCCTTGATGAGAAGACGAGACAGAAGACGGAGGGAATTTGCTAAGCTCTGCTTCGTGGGGCGTCTTTTTTAAGACGCTTAAGTAAGAAATTAATGAAAAGAGAATGCAATGTTGGTAATACCACCTGACCATTACCGAGCTCAAATGATAATGAGGGAGTATAATTAACTCTTCAATGAGCCCATTGACAAGGATCATAAAAACCATATTAAATGCTATTTTAAAATGTGGTTACTCATGAATGGGATTTCATAAAGATCTTTTGATTTCACTATTACGTTTATTTGTCTCCTAATTGTTGATTGTAATTTTACCATTTATACCATCATTTGTTATTTATAAAAGTTTTTCATTTACTTCAAGTCAATTAAGAAATTAACTTTATTTCGTTTCATTTATTATTATTATTAAAATTAAATAAAAATTTTAGTTCGTCAATATCCAGCTTTTTTAAGAAAATGGCATTTCAAGCAGTATTTACTTATTTAGTTAAAAATTATTGAAGTATTTACGAAAATAAAATTTTCAATATTATTCTTTTGAGTCCTTCTAGAACGCGGGTTTGGAATATTATAAAAAATGTGGAATTGAAACTCACTTTTATTACAAGTGAGGTCTTGAAAAGTTTGGAAGGGAACGATGTTCGTAAAGGATTAAGAGCCAACTGAAGGGAATGACATGACATAGTCACAGTTACTCACTCGAAAGAAACTAAGGGTGAGAAGAAACATGGAAGCCAATTCGACTCGCCTTGTTCTTCTTTCTTTCAATACAAAAGTCTCCTCTGGTTTGGGAGTTGAAGAACCACGATTTTGTGAGGACGAAACCGAGAGAATCGCCTTTTCCGTTTCATCAAATGAGTAATCATTTCGGCTTTATCTAATTCCTTCATACCATCATATAACGCTTATTTCATTTTATTCAACTTGGCCACATTACATTGACTGAGAAGGAGGATTTGATAAAACTCTATATTATCCTTTGCACTGTAATACTTATAAAAGAATAATAATCCTTCTCTCCTTCTTCGACTATCTTATAAATGATCTAATCTCATGTTAAATTTTGAATAATTTTTTCTTCATAAATCCACAAGTAAATTTTCATTCATTTTGGCTTATCCTGCTAAGAATTAAAGTAAAGAATCTATTTAACCATAAACGGAATTTTTATGGGCGTGTAGATAAAATATAATGTTGAGATGCACAAATTGAAGAATTATTGTATTATTTAAATAATAGGAAATTCATATAAGGCATATATAAAATCTCAAATACCTTTTTGCACTCATCATCATCTAATATTAAAATTTTTGTATGTATTTATATAACGTTTGAAAAACATTAATTCATTAATGCATTTTGTACTGATGTCATCATAGAATCTTTATTGAGAATGCAGAGATTTGATTTTGATCAAACATGCGTTATAAATAGGATATACTTGCATTATAGCTCCTGTTGGAAATCCAGAGTCAGTTAGATTTTTTGTCCCTGTCGACATTACTGTACACTCATTGTTAAGGCTTTATTAAAGATAGAAGTGACGGGATGGAGCGTCAGCAAAATAAACCGACATCAAATAATACATTCCTTGTTCAACAAATCGAATTCCTTTCCATTGACTCATTCAATGTATACAAATCGGCTTAGGTATACGAGAAATTATTTCATTATTAAATGAGGTGAATCAAATCTGTAATGTTTACATTTTTAATTTATAATAAAAAAAAATAATTTTTTTAAATGAATATAAAACAAACAAATAATTGTTAATTTTCAACCATTTAATTCACATTCTTTTCAAATATTTTTGAACGAAAAAGCTCATAAAGCTTAAGAATTATGAAAATGAAACGTTGAGAGGCCGAACTCCCTCTTATAATTTACATGCCCATATTAGCAGAGAACTTAATGGTCTTTATATTAGAGGAAACTTAACATTAGCCGAAACATGTGCGCGAGGCCGGGGTGGACGATTAGAGTCATTATTTATACAAGTAGGGAATGCATTAAGGACCACTCGGATATGGAATCTCTTGGATCAAACTCCACTTCACCTGAATAAGTCCAAAAGCCATTTGGCAAACCCTTTTAATACCTATAGCCAGTCAATATATGCAAATGACAGGGGATGATACGAAGTATTGATGATATGAAGTCTCAAAGAGTAACAGAAGACTCCACCTACGATTTCATTTTACGTCCATTAAGCCAAGGAGTTTTCCTCTGCCTCGACGAACCTGTTGAACACTTTGTGATTCTCTCGGATCTTTCTCGTGTAAAAAAAAGTCGCTCGGAGCCTGAAAGTTGGAAAGTTTATGGTCTTCTGCTCCTGAACATGAAGGAGATACATAGATTATTATACGATGTATAGCCAAGTAGTAGTAGAACATTCCCACTTGATTCACTTTCTGGTTGTAAGAAGACATTTCTATCAGCTAAGGCAGAGTGGGAAGAGTTATGAAGTTTCAATTGACAGGAATGAGAGCTATGAAGAAGTAACTAGTCAGATCATAATAGCGCGGCCATTTGCATACGAGACGACCAAGATCTCATTAAAGAGCATTAGCGATCTATTGTGGATTCCCTGGCAAATACGCACTACAATACAACCAGGCTGTGGCTTTTACACGTTCAATACATATTCACCGCCTAAGGATGATAAAGGCGAGACAGGAATCATATTTTGATTGCCCCTATTATATTACATTACCTATTATCAAGCTTTAAAGTTCGTTTCTCTTTTTTATAATTGTGGCCCATTTTCGAGAATATTAAAATAGGCTCAAATTGAATGAGGCCCTCGAGCAGCCTTATAAAACTTATAGCTAACGTTAATGTTACTACGCTGTGATTATGTAGTTGGGAAGAGTGAATTCTCAATTGCTTATTTTACCTTTGCGATTCATCTTCATTTTCCATGGGCATTTCCCATGTAAGTTTTGGTAAGTGGATTGGGTTGAAGAATAAGAGACTTATTTGCAAAAGCTCTTGAAGTAAGGCATTACAGAATAAAGTGAACAGACGCTACGAGCTTTTAGCCTCAACAATGGCGAATTTGTGGAGAAAAAATAATTTATCGTTTGCGAAGCTACATTTTTGCACTTTCCCTTTGCAAAATAACAAGTTTCTGGAGAATAATATATTTTGAATTTCCCCATTCATGCATGACCTTTGGTATCCAATTAAAGTCAGCAATTCGCTTGTTCGCCACTTCGAGGCATCGGAGTCTTTCCAACTCATCAATAAAGCATTTTGCCCATTTACCCATTTCAAGTTTGAGAATTGAATATATCAAATAATGTCCTTTTTAAGTTGAGAGCTTTTAGAGGGAAATATTTAAGAGTCTTTAATGTCTGCGACATGTCATTGGAGAATTTATGAACGAAAAAATGCCATTTTTCATTATAAGCATTCACGTTGTTGTTGGCGTAATTTAGTAAAAGTGTTGGAAATCCCGTCAATGTCAATAAGATAAAATATGATACAAGTATATCTTTTTAATATTACAGTAAAATATTCAAAATGCTGTCCAACATACATTATTGGATATGAAATATTTAAATTTATATGAGAGCATACATAAAATATATTACAAGGATAAATGTAATATGCAGGAGGAGATGCATCAAATTGAGCCAATAAGGTTACATAGGAAATGATGAGAGAGAGTTTAAGCTGTTCATGAATTCAAGTTTCCTCGCACGCTCGGGGTCGATTTCGTGTCTTGTATTAGGAAGGGAAGGTTTTGGGAGATGGAGATTCGGGATTGAATATGGGACGTGTATTATTTACCCCAATCCTTTTATGAGTTGAGCGGACATCGATAAGGAATAATGGGATTAAGACGTTTATGTCTCTCGCCTCTGACTTTATGAGCTCTCTATGGATCTCCCTCTAAGGGAATTCACAGTGGGACTCTAAAACACGAGGAATTTCCCTTCCAATATTATTAGGTGTAAGTGTCTTATACATCCTAAGCCAGCAAGACGAATGAATACTCAAAATCCCAGGAAAACAATTTTACTTTCCTCGTAATGTAATCTGCTCATTTTATTACGAGGCTGATTGTTCTGCTTCGTTTCAATACATGGGACTTATTATAAAATACTTTTTGAAACTCCAACTTGACGCGTTGTCACGTTCGGTTCTCATTTTCTTACTCCGATTCCGCCCATATTACATGCATTATTGTTCTCGCTCCTCATTTTCAGCCCACACTTATCCCAAATTCTTGGTAAATTCTGTGGTTTGGGCCCAAAAGTCCTCGTCTTCTTAATTTTCTACTTTTCAGAACTTGACACGACTGTGAGCAACACCCAGTTTTTGATACTTGATAATGAGAGGATGAACACGTTTGTGTTTATTTATCCATTTCTTTTAAGGAAAAACGGATAACTTAAGGAATATTGCTCAAGATAAATAGTCAAATGAGAAAAATCTGCATGACTGTTGCTTGATTTTATGAATTTATTTTGTATAAATTCTCGTTAACTAAAAATATTTATTTTAGCATTTAAATAATTATAAACATTAATTAAATATTAAACGGCTTTTTTCTACTACATTTGATTTGTATAATGTTTACAATGAAGTTTTGAAAATGTTATTAAAATTATCAAATTCAAAGTTATAATTTTCTATGTAAGATCATATTAATATCTTTGCTTAAAATAAGCTAATAAGATATTTTCGTTTATAGCAGGTGTTTTGCAAGGCATAAATGAATGATTAGGTCCTTTATATCATTTGTGAATTTGTTCTTTTAGCACGATGCGTCAAAATGATAAAAATCTTTGAAAGCTACATATGTCGTTTCTTTTTTTACTCCCAAGATTCATTGACCAGTGGTCATAGACACCTCCGTCTGAACAATTGTCATTCACTATACATTTCCAATCGAACAAGGACAGACATGGAACTTAATAAATTGAGAGCAAGCGAGATGACAATTGAGGGAATCAATACTTTGCACAGTGATAAACGTACAACCGGGAGTCGTCGGCACAAAATATTCAAATGAACCTGCTTTCTTTGACATTGAGGTGTGAAAAGAATTGGCAAGATTTATCTCATAGGATTCATCCTCCACGACAATCCCCCAATATCCCGCCAACTTTAACGACCCAACCTCTTTTTTTCTCCATATGAAATATGAACTGGTAGCCCAAAGGCGACCGTCTACCGTCGGGAGTCGAAGAGAAGCGAAGCAAACAGGAGATTATGCAGTATGATTGTCTGGATACAAAATAGTAAATCGAGCCAAAGATCCATCACACACGTCTCTGAATCATTCATAGATATCCTCAAGGTGTAAAAGGAAACGAGATTCTATTTACATGTGTGTGCAGAATTGTATATTATCTAAACTCGTACATACTATGATTTGAAAAACTCATCTGTTGGAATAATAATGTTTGTCAAAGGGCGACAATCAAATGTGATTCAGTAGCTTCGTTCCCCTCCTTTGCACAATGCTCATTGTCCTCCTGTGACGAATTATGATCCGTTTCTGAACAAACCCAGGTATACTCTTTGGAAGTCATACTGAGAACACACATTAGAATATGTCATTATATAGCTTTTTATAAAGGCGTCATATAACTTTACCTGTAGCTTCTTCTTCTGTATTACCTTACTGTTGATCATCTCCCATGTAGTGCTCATATTGCTAATGTGGAAGTCTCTAATAGAACATTACCACATGGACTTAATATTTCAATTTATATACATTATAAATATAATGGCCATTAAGGTCTACAAGGAAGGAAGCATGAAGAATCCGTGTGCGGGTCATATAGATGGCTAAGAAAGAATGTAGAGTGTTTGACAGCCGTCGGCGCGAGGAGACTCTTAAAGAAGGTCCTAGAGCCGCTCCACGTTTAATCAAATCTTGCTAACAAGATGTAAATTTGATTTTTCCATATTGAGAGCACATGAGGGCGAATTGGTCTCATTTTATATTACATCATGTCCACCATGGCTATTCTTTCCTACACTATATATAATACTCACCCAAAGAAACATTCAAATACAAAGCATAGACGGAGCGAGGTCTTTTTATCTTGTGAGTTTATAAAGCTAATTTCTTCCAAAGACGAGGAGGGTTGAGAGGGTTGAAGGAGATGGAAGCTTCTGTCTGTCATTCCGCCTCCTCCCTTTCATTTCTCACATCTCTTCGTGGTCTGGATTAGTAATTAGCAGGACTTGGCATATAACAATATGCTCCACAATATCTCGCTATTAATCCCCGTTGATGATGAGTGAAAGAGATACCTGTGAAGAAGCTCTGTATTTCCCTCCAATTTTTCACCCACACGTCGTCTCGAGATAACTAAGGAGGAGAGGATGGGAAGTTTAATAAGCCATGTATTTATTATATCAAAACTTGCGGTTGGAGAATAAGGAGCTGCTGCTCCTTCGTTGACCTCCATCGCCTCTCTTGAATACTCAATGAAAAGGAATAATAAGAGAACAATTGGTGAATCCTGTATTTTATGTTCCTGGCTTACATAAGAGTTTTATAATAAAGTACGGAAGAATCCCTTCTGTGATGAACACTTCACTTGTTAGGACTTTTCTGCTATAAAACCGCCTTGGCCCGCCCCATGTGTCAATTCGTTTCCTTTGAAAAGTAGTGCAGGCCTAGAGGGAGATTTTTACTACTTGCACTTACCTGAACATGTAAGTTATTACATGAAACGCCGACTTGCCGCATTACCAATCCAATACTTTTTCATTGTTAAAAAGGAGTTTTTCCTTTCTTCGGAGGAAGTCTGAATATTTAGAAGGTTCTAATTAATTGAGACGCCGGGGTTTGCATTTCAAATAAAGGAATGCTAAATCCATGAATAATATCAACTGCTCTGGGATAATGGGAAATAGAGATTGAGAGCGATAAATTAAATAGTCACACTGAATACTAATGGCGAGGGATGATGATTCGGCTGGAGAGAGAAAAACTTTGATTTTTTTATTTGTGAAATTATCATAATCAAGGGAGGCTTGATTTGCAATTGTCATGAAATTGATATTCATTTTATCTGTAAGAAAATTGCTCCTTTCAAATTATATTATTATGGAGCAATCAAGTTAAATTATTTTGAATCCAGTTTGTATTGAGCTATACTGCTGTACATTAAGGGACATGTTGAACATTGGATGAATTCCAATAAATTGTTTAACGACTTTATCGAGTTAAACTCCAGCTCGTTTTCCCCTTCATTTAAGACTCATTTTACACAGGCTACAAATAAAAGACCATGTGACAATGACAGAGAGGAGCCGATGAGACAAGTGCTTTGATTAGCCTTTTATTTCCCTTTTTGTGTCTCCAGGTCAGTCGTAATGGTCAAGTTTATGGGAGACTCCGAGTGAAGGTGTTCGTGTTTTTATAGTCAAATCTCGGACATCTCACCGAGGAAGAAGACGAGTTATATTACGTAAAGGGAGAGAGATAGGTAGAGGATTTTCCCAAACTCAAAATTTGAACAAGGCTCTCCCTTGTAATTGTAAATTCTTCTTGACGGTTTCTTTTCTGAAGAACATTTTTACGAATCTTTAAAGCCCATGTTAAATCATGAACAATTCTCCATATTGAGTTTCAACCGCTTAAGTGTCCTTTGATTCCAAGACTTTGTGTTCAATGTTCATGCAATTATGCTTGTAATAAAATAAAATTAAAAAATTGTAAAACTCGCCAAGATGTTTTGTTTAGGAAAATGGGAAATCCATGACCATGTGCGAGATGGGAGGGTGATAAAGAAACTAAAACTGTTGAGATAGATTGAGTTGAGAGATTAAAGGTGAAAAATCCCTATCTGTTTCAACTCATGCAATTCATCTTTGTCTCCAAGTAGGTTCGCGTTGTTATTTAAACCTGTATCTAAGATGAGGAATATATAATATTCCTTGGACTTATCGTAAGAGTACTATCTGAACTGGTTGGTTTTACAATTATATTGTTTGCCATCTTTTTCCCTTATCTCATCTCTGATGAGAGAATGTGGAGGATGAGGAATATAAAAATCCTCTGAATCTCCCTAAAGTCATCTTTTAAAGCTTAATGAACTTTTCATTACCTTCCTATCTGTACAAATTACAAAGGCTCATTTCCTAGAATCCTCCACTTGCCCATGGAGGTTCATTATGAGCCGAGGATTTGATCATCTAAATGTTGTTTTCTCTCGAATCACGAGAGCCACATGCGATTAAACTCACTTGAAAAGATGCGTTTTACTATTGAGGATGGGGAAATGTAAGGAATATTAATGTTTGTCACTTCTTCATTGTGTTTTGGAATTCGTACTTATCAGACTTATGGTGAACATTTCAAAGTATTCTTTATGGCTAGTTAATGGTGATCACGATTCAGAGAATCGCAACTGTTTAAGGTTCTTTATTCAATGGTTTGTCAAAACTAGTCATAAAATGTTGTTTTTATGTGGAACCTCCTTCAATAGTAAAGACCATTTGGAATAATTGTAAATTAAAGATTTAAAATATATTATAATAAAATATACATACCTAATTTTATATTCATAATATTAATAAACAAATGGTAATTAATCAAATGTTTCAGGAAAAGTATGATTTAAACTATATTTTGTGAAAGCCAATGACCTAACTATATAAATTAATCTTTCTTAATTGTTTTATTTAAAATTATTAAAATGACAATAAAGTAGTATGAATTTTTACATTTGTACAAAGTGCAATTCCCTTTTATAAATTTTCAAATGCAAAAAATTAAACAAGAAATTGCTATTTACAAGAAAAGATAAGAATAATTGTGAATACATCGCCATCAACACTTTAGAACTTATGCAAACAATAACTGTTCAATGGAATTTAAACCTAATAAATTCATCCTATCAAACTCTGATTTTCCATTAACTTTTATCTCCTTAATGTAACGGAGGAAGAAAATTAAGAGACTTACGCACATTTCCCACTTTACATTTCAACTCTCGGAATTTTTCTCTATTGAACTTTCCACTAAATGGTTTAAGAAGTTCAAAGAAAATCTCCCATTTCAAGTTTAGTAGGATCCGAGTTAGCCCACACGAGTTCATCCGCTTAAAAATATTCTCTTTAACTCCAATAATCATCATTTATTACAAGTCTTAATGTTTCTCCAACTTAAAAAATATTTTCCAACTACTGAAGAGTTCACCAAATTCATCATGGAACAAAGTGGTAAGTTAAAGACTTCTATAACCACCAACTTACTTTTCATCGCTCTTCCCCATAAATCAAAAATGAATAACTGCGGAGGCGGCGAAGGTTGCAATTTTTTATTTACCTAAGTAGAAAATAAATAGGGGGAAAGGGCTCTCATTGGGAAGATATATGGAAAGTTTACGATTTCGGGTCAAAGATTCAAATTGGCGTAACAAGCAAGTAGTAAAACTGAAAAGATTACAAAGTGTGCGGTAATAAAAATGTTCCATATTTGTCCCTTCTACCATGACCATGTGAAATCTCTCATTGTAATTTTTTAAATACACTAGAGATGTAAATTTCAATAAAAGTAAAGTAGAGACTGTAAATAATAACATTTTTCTCTCTTTCCAATTCACAGATGTGTAAAGTCATAAAATGGAATAAATTCAGGAGGTCGTTGAGGGTTGGTTCTTGGGTTTAAGGAGCGAGTTCCATCACCGCCTCATTTATTTTCACCAAATAAACTTTTGAAAGTGATAAACGTTACGAGCTTCTCCTTCCCCAGCCAGAGTGATTTTCAACTCCACCTTTCTTGATCGACTTAATAATATGTTAGAAGGCCTGAGAGGAATTTGCATATAAATATTCCGATTTAGCGCGAAAGGAATCTCCTTGCTCCTTCTCCTGACTGACTCCTTCATTTTCCCCTCTGATAATTGAAAAGAGACAAATGTGTGGATAATTTGATAGTAAATTTATTAATTTATATGGGAAACATTCTCGTTACATGAGCACGGAACTCACATGAAAAGCATTTTTTTAAATGGCACCCTGTTAATCCTGTCTGCACTCACCACCATTACGAATCAACTTTCATCGTCTTTTTACATAATATAGTTGTTGAGAATATTTTATAGGACTACTTAAAATTTATAAGTTTGCATATTAATAACTGTACTTATTACTTGCATTATTACCTTCATCCCATCATCATGTTTAGATCTTTAATGATATATTAGGTATATGGTACTTATTACTACTTATGGTATATTATGTTTACAAATTGCTAAGTAAAAAAGATTTCAAATTGAAAATTTTAATTACAAATAGGTACATAATCCAGTGTGAATTAATTATAAGTTCTAATTAATGCTGAATTTTACAAATAACAAAATAATAATTTTTTTTTACAATAACAAGCTCTTTGCGGTTAATACACCAGGATTGATTTTTATATATGTTGGTTCTACTAATGGCATCTTTAGGTCGTTCAATTGAAAAAGCTCTTTTTTTATTAGAAACGGTTGCTTCGAATGTTCCATTTCCAGGAATGGTTTTCACTCCAATACGAACTTCTTTGGTTGGTTGATCATCAAACTCGTATTTTGAATTTGAAAATAATTGAACGTCATCAAGAATTCTTCCAAACTTGAGGCGTTCACGTTGAGAATAATTGGCCAATAAGGAGTTGATTATAGAAATAACATAGTAAGCTGAAAAGAGAGCTAATGAACTATTACTCGAGATTGTATTGACGGATTCACAAACGCACCTATGATACGAGTTATTGGAATTAATTAATAGAATATAGTATTTATTTCATTATTATGAAGGATGTGAGGAAACGTAACAAGTAATTAAATGTTACAAATGATACTATTTAACTATTTATACTAGACAGAATATATAAATATATATTAATAAATTATATTATATTATTATTCTTATCAAAACATGATAAAAACTTACCAATGAATCGGGATGTCGGCTGCAATGCAATTTCTATTAATGAGAATTGGAAGGAAGGAAAAGACTCATTTCTCTTGATCTTTGCAAAGTTTCTTTTCGCCTTTGATGTTTTCATTATTAATATTTTCAATATTAACGAGATCCTGAAGAGTTGCATAAATGTCAAAATGAGAAATGAGTCTGTTTTCATTCATTTTTAAAAATTCAACCCGGACGTGTACTGTTGTCAAAATTGTTGAGGAAAAACAAAAACGGCAATCTTTCCTTGTCAATATTTCGAATGTCCCCTATCTCATTCCATGGTCAGCAATCAGAATCAAAATTGTGTTCTTCAAATATCCACCTTCATGTTACCAATTAAGTGTTGAAGAAGAGATTCATCCCCGTAATGCCCGTGATTTATTTCATCATTAGTGAGGCGAGTTTCCCATATTAATTGAAAATATCTCTCACTTGAATGATCTTTGAATGCAAATGCTGTTTTCTTCAAGTAGTCCAACATGATGTCAAAGGCCAGTCTTCTGCCATAACAAGTAGAATTAGTGTTCACTATGCTTTCGGTCATTCCAAAAGTGAGTGGACGGAAATAGAAGTTTGTAGAAGAATCTTTGAATACTCTCCGCCAGTAATTAAAGATTGAAAATACATCTGCATATGAGGTGATGAATCCATTCGATATTCAAACGTGGTTTCTTCAATCTTAATGCCTCAATGTTCACAGTAGAAAAATAGTCAACGTTTTTTAAGATTTTCTTCTTTTTATAGAAAATTGCAATAAATTCTTCTTAAATCTTTGTTTTCTTTTGATTAATCATGACACATTTTTGAATATCTAATTAATTTAATTTGATTAGTATTTATTTAAATTAAGATTAATTCGATATTGCTGAAATTGCATATTATAATTATAAACGATATTATAAAGCGACCAAGTTGGTGCAATGGTTTGTACAATATAAATATAATTACATTGATTTTTTATCGTTCCATCTGGCTTATACTTTATAACAACTGTAATCATATCCAAGATCCATTGAATTTTTCTCTTGCACGAGAGCCAAGAAAACTCATTGAAAAAATGATTTGTTGTTTCCAATCGCATTCAAATGTTTTCTTCTCAGGTTTTCTCACATAGTGAAGTATAGTTTCATCAAAAGAATTCAATTTAGGGTATTTGCATTAAAATAAGTAATATATAGTACATACTTAATTTAAATCAATTATCAAAATAATATATCGAATAGGAGACTATAATAAAATAAATATTAATAACATATTAATGTAACAATTTTTATAGATATACATAACATAAATTCATTTGACTTTTTGGACATAGTTGAAATTTTTAAAAACGTTCAACGTTAATTTTGAATTTTCTCGAACATTGTAAAAGTATTCATTTTTATACAAAATAGTTATCTTTAGATGTTAAAAGTGTTAAAACTAATGCAGGAAGCAACTTAATTTTGATCATTTTTCTTTTCATAATTAAAAATATAATGCCATGAATTATAATTCAATAAAATATTTCATGACAATAATTTTAGCTTTAAATTAGGGAGATTGACATTGAATTTGTTAATTTAATCACATAGTTGACATACCATGTCGAAGACAATAATAAATATATAAGAAAAATTTTCCCCAAGAAATTAGTAGTATGCTAATTTCTACAAAAACTCAGAGAATTATGCCTGTGATATGTGAGTTTATGATAAGAGCTGTGAAGTGAAGGATTGTAAAATGGTCAGAGCATGCTGCTAATTGGTATGAGAATGTAATTAAACTGGGAGAGTACAGAAATCTCCTCAACTGGATCTATCATTAAGGGAGGACGAGGAAGCACATGTGAGTGTCTGTCTGTATTGTGTGCATAGGGGAGAAGGAGATGAAAAAGAAAAATAATAGGAGAGATTCATTCCGTCTCCCTGTAGCTTCAGAAGCACCAAGAGCTGCTTGATCGTGAAGGCGCCCAGGTAGGAAGAAGAGGATTCAAGTTCAATGGACTCGGGAGTCTAAATACCTACCAGTGGATGAGGAACCTCGTAATGCATAATAGCTCAAGTTGTCAGTCAGATTCAGGATCGGATTAAAGGCTAATATATGGGGAACGAACTCTTCATCCACTTTACTACAGTGGGATCCACTAATGGGCTCCCCTTTAGCCATTAAGAAAACCAAGAGGCTCAGTTTCAATACATATTTATTAAAGTGACAGAAGACACCGTGGAGATTTATCTTCTAAAGGCCCACATCCGTTCATGGCACTTCCTTTTAAACAAAAGAGACACCCAGACACGAAACCCAATATATGCCCAAGCTCCCTTATACTCTCCTATGCTACTTATATATTAAGGAATCTAAACTTGACAAGATAAGAGATTAAATACACAAACAAACATTATAGCACCAAAAAGTAAATGTCATCTTTGGATTTCATACGGAGCTAATATCCGTATAGTATTATTGTATAAGCTGTGTGTGTCTTATTGGTGTAATAAGTATAGCTAATGGGGTTAGAGAAGCCTTTTAATGATACAAAATAAGACACTTGGTATTTAATAAGCCCTTTTGTTTCTGATTGTTAAAGGAGTCCTTGTTCTTTCGGACACATTTTTTTGAGGAGTATTGTATTATGGAGTTTCTTATTAGGCAAAGAGACTCAATAGCTTCTTCTTTATAAAATCCATGGTGGATTTAAAATGACCGGTGAGACGGAGATTTATGTTGGTTTCTTTTATACAAGTTATCCTAATTAGGAGACCCATTCTGTCTTATCAATGTCATAATAATGAAACACGCTAACATTAAAAGCTAGTATTTAACTTAGGAGAAATATTGCGACGATTGATTGAACTAATTTAATAATTATTTTTTTACTTCTTTATTAGTTGTAAAAAAATAATTTTAATCAACTTTAAATGGAGTAAAATTTGAATTGTAGTAAAATTTGAGAAAATAAGGGAAATCAGGCTGTAATATGATTTACTTGGAAAGTGGGAAATTGAAGGAAATTCACAGGAATTTTTCAAGTAGGAAGTGTTGAAAAAATTAAAATTTGAAAAAGTAAGCCATACGTTAGTAATAAGTATATTTTACTATGATTTGAGCCGTGAGATGAGCAAGTGGATCAAAGGCCACACCTCCCAATCACGATAGCTAAATTACTTTAAATTCGAATTGCAAATTCGGTTGAATTGTATACATTGAATAAAAGTACTTGTAGGAAGTCGTCGAGTTGCTGCCAACACCTCAAGCCATAGAAAAAGAAAAGGACTTTTTTCTTTTACCATTTCGCATACTCCTGCCTTGCCAGGGATTCACAGAAGCTGAATGAATTTCATTGTCACAATTTCTCAGATTCTCATTGTCAATTGAAACCCACTTTGACCACCAGGGAGTTTACTAATCAAATTGGATTTTTATTTATGAGTGACCTATTCTTTGAAGAAGTACACGGAATTCCTCGTTCGTTCACACCTGCATCATTAATTCAATTCCGTGTGTGTGTGTGGTGTGCACATTCCTTCTTGAACGTTTGTTAAGTATATTTATCATTTATGTATTTAAGCCCTTTGATATTCAACAGAGCCTAATGTCTACTACACATGTTACCTGGTTGAAAATTTTAAAAAGGCCGTGATTGAAATTGGCAATGGTGACATGGATCCATTCAGTGTGCATCTGGCCCGAGAAAACTAAATACGAGATGACCAATTATGACCATATTGTCTCTTGCATTTATTTAACTAACGCGATTAAATATTCTGAATTAAACATTAAATTCATGCAAACGACTCTGAATGAGAAAAATTCCTAAGAGCAATCCCTAAAAAGGGACGAAAAAGAAAAGTAATTGTTATTCAACATTCAACTTCAAGACAAATGAACTTTGAGAGGGAAAGAAAAAAACTTACGTTTTGTGTACGAATTCATTGAATGATTGAGGTCAAGTCATGGAATCGTGATTGGATTCAAAATCATAATTTCTTCATCTCGAAAAAAATGAAGCAGAATATTTACACTCGTATATCTCATCGTGTCTTCCCTATCTCGAATAATGTCCTGAATCAACTCTTGAAGCTCTTGATCAATGAGTCCATGCATGACTATCTGTAATGGTCATTAAGTATGTGAAGATACAAAATGTGCGGACTAAGCTCATTGAAGGGTCTCGACGTTATTTATAAGCTCAGCCTCACCTTTATGTGGTGATGAAAGTTGATGAAAGGCTCCAGTTGTCCTTATAAGAGGGAAAAGGTAAGCCGAAATTCATGTCCGCGTACCAGGGGCCTCGCGAATAAGGAATGCAGAGACTTGTATATTGTTGCTTAAATGGGATAATTAGTTTGTCGAGCGGGCTCATTAGATGAGTCCTTATTTAGGCAAAATCTCATTAGCCATTCACCTCAATGAGACGTAAGAGAAAAGGCACAAGCTATTTCCCATACATAAGGAGTTTTTTACGCGTTCCTAATTTAATAAACGAATTAAAGAATCCTCATATATGCCCATGTTGTTCTGTTCATAAACTTCCATTTGACAATTCCAACTACCGCCGCTTCCATCGGCCCATCAAAACACATGGCGTTGTTTGGTATAATTTGGCAAAAGGGTTAAATCCCAATAAGAAAATAACAATGCTCTGAATTTATTATTATTTCTGTTTGACTCAATAATGCATAGATGGATGTAATGCATGAAATCACTGTTGGCATAAATGTATTTACTTACATAATTTGGCATTTAAACATTTTCATTTAAATATTAGACAATGAGATTTTGGTCCGGTTAATCTTACTAGATCCTTTTAAAGCTCAATTAAATTACCTTTTGCTCTCGAACTTTATGATTGTTTGGTGTGGAGGAGATGAAACACACACACAGTATGAGCGAAACTGAATTGATTTGTGAAGGTGAGCGACACGGGAGGTTCCAATGATGCAAATAAGAAATGGGCAATTAAGTTTAACTTATTTGAATTTCTCCTGGCTGTTGGATGCTAATAAAGTTTGAACGTCATCGGCCCCGTCTTGGAATAATGTTCCTTCAATTACCGGTTTCTTTGTCTTCTCCAGCTGTTTTCAAAATTGGAGTTGACTTAAAAGAGTGGAGGGCGCGGAGAGGCAAAGTTGGAATCTCACATATAACATAATGAAGACTCTCAGGATTGCCGCTCGGCCCAAGCCAAGTTTAAAAACCCCTTTTGCCAACACGGGGAATCAAAGGAAGTTTTTTTCCGTCATTTATTACCTCATTCACAACAATGGGGGAGTGGGATTCCGGAGATTGGCAATTCCTCCACTCAATGATCTGAGTAATGTTGAGGTAATAGGGAAAACAATGGAGGCTACGGAGGGTTGAGGATGATTAAATTCTCTTGGGGTTTTTCGACTTTTGTAAATCTCTGCCTGGAAGTCTCGGAGTCCCCGCAGACAGTGTGGGAATTTGGGCTTTCGTTCCCACACCTTTCCAGGATTCCAGGCCGCAGAGAGAACCATCCGTGTGTACTCGCATGTCGAAGGCCTCATCACATCTTTATATGATTCTTAATTTACACCGAGGACCATTTCCTCACCTCTCTTAAGCGCGCACATTGAACATCAGAGCCATTGAGAGCCAAAACGTGTGGAAAGGGGGGATGAAGCTTCATATAAGTTCAAATAAATGACTGCGGTGAGAGAAAAAACCGACAATTTGTGACCGTAGCTAAAAAGCCAAGAGGAGAGTTTAACTTTAAACTTAATCCATAACTCCTGTCGGAAAAGAGCTTTTGGGCCATTAAAAGTCTTCTTTTGTTAAAGTGAGAAGGTGGAAATCGAGCAGAAAATTTTCCAAGCCTCCTTTTTGAACAATCTATATAATGATCGAGCAAAAGCCAATACACACACCGCAGACTCATTTTTTATGCATTAAACAATTAAACTCCTAAAGTACACGCTTCAGTTTTACAAGGCATTATTACGCAAGACATTTAATTATTGGTTTCTTTGTGAGATTTGCAGATTTTTCGCCTTCTATAATTTTCCCGGTTTTATTATATTCTGTTCTATTATATACTGTTCTATATATATATACTGTTCATTCAATAAGAGTAAAATAACTACTAACTAGGATTTAATACAGAGCTGATCAATGGTAACATGGACGTTGAACGGTATTGTTTACAAGGATTATTCCAAGACACCATTGTTCTCTTATATGGTAATAAATTTGATGATAATGATAAAGTGAAGCGGATGTCAAAAAGACAACATGGTTTTTAGCGCAATAGAAAATTGAAGTCTGTCTCTCACGTCTATTGACTCAAGATGAGTGAGATAAAGGTGTGTAATTTCATTATCTTGTCCGGTTTATTCTCTCTCAGAGTCACTTGGATGGTTTGTGTGGTGCGCGTCTTTGCGTATAATTTCCAATTGGTAATTTGGAGTCTTTGCCGTGATGGAAGGAGTGGAGAAAGATTATTATTAATTCTAAGTTTGGATATCATGGGGAAGGATTAGGGTCTGTAGGCTTGGAGTAGTTCGCAATCCATGTTTGTACTCCTTGATTTATGGGTTGGAGAAGGAGGGACGCCCATTGACGTCTTCTGATTCAGATCAAAAGAGCGATGTAGACCATGCGGCATTGACGATGGCTCCTGCCCAACCACCAACCATCTCCACAATGTAATAAATATAAAAGAAGGAGCCTGGGGAAAGGAGGATATTCAGATATCGCTCTCGGGTCTTATCCCTTCAATCTCCCACTCCTCATCATTACAATCATTTATTCAGGTAGCGATTGAAAGGAAAAAAATAGTTAAAAATCATAGCTAGACAGGGAAGAACAACCCAGACAAGATACAACAGAGATATTATGTACACGAGTTAAGAACAGAGATGATATGAACGTTGAGTTGAGCATTGGGAAACTAGAGCTTTTTCATTTTAATCTTCTTGATAAGTTTGAAGCTTTCTTTTACAAATCTGTTCTCGTTTCTCTTTTCAAACCTCCTCACCAGCATTGAAATGAGATTCTCGAAAGTAAATTGTATTTTTGTTCATAAGTATCTATTGTTACATCTTGAGTTTTTGACTGGGCAGTCAAATTCAAGTAAGGCTCAAATCAATGGACGTTAAATTACACTGTTTTTTATTATTCTGTCGTGGTATTTAAAATGGGCAAATCTCTCTGCACTTTCATTTGATGAACACGATCGGAGGATTTCTTCATATTATTTTTTATTGAAAGACATAAATAATAATTCGTAGTTTTGTTGCAAGTTTAATTATGAGCTGGGAAACTTTCTAGCGATTGAAAAAAATTTAATCAAATTATTCAATTCCTTTAAATCAATAATTTCCAATAAAAATATTATTCCATCTAAAATCAAAATGCCGCAAACAAATAAGAAAGCTATCAAAAGGGCTTTAATTTCGGAATATAATTTTTTTATTTTGAGCTTTTTAGTTACTTTAAAAAATGGCCGAATTAAAAATCTACAACTATTAAATTTTGATATTTGAATATAATTATTTTATTTTAAGAATTTAAGTGGGTTTTAAAAAATATTTGTATATTTAATCAAGTTAATTTTTTTGAAAATAAGGAAAGATTTATTCTCAGATATAAATTAGCATTTTATTGACGTCCAACGTGGCCAACTCTTTGGATGAGAATAAGCGATCGTTTAGGAAAGATACAATGACATTTATATTATAACTCTTCCCAAAGAGGAGAAAAGTCACAGATAAGAATAGCACTAATTGAGAGAAAATGGTTGTAAAAGGCTGTTTGTTATCTATTGGAAAATATCATTTACTTCGAGATAGACTTGAGTTGAAGAGTGTTTAAATCCTTGTTATGGACATGAGGATTCAACGGGATGATAAAATAAATAAATGAATCTCCTAACATTCAACCCATGTCTTCATAAATCTTCCTTTGAGATTTCTGACTGATAAATCTGTGGAGCGATAAGGACTCATCCAGTCTCCCTATTGTTTTTATCCGTGTTAATTCGTAAACTGGTATTTAATAAATCAGAGAAAGATTAATGAAAATAGAATCAAATTGATCTCCTTTCACTCGTACTGGAATTCTGCCTTAAGGAGATTCGTCGTTAACTCGCTAATGTATCGTTCTTTTATTCAATTTTTCACTTTGCATAAGCACACTTGTTACAATCAAACCCAACGGTTCGTTGTACATTTGAATAACTAATGGTGAGTGTAGTGTACGAGTGAGTTTTCTATAATATACACTCAATGTTCGTATTTGAGTTCAATTATTTATATTCGATTTTGATTAAAGATTAAATAAACATTTCAAGTTCTTGAATTTATTTCCAAGTGGTCAATGTGTTTAATGCAAAACGTTACAAATGGATAAACAAAACTGTAGGACAAATGGGTAATAAAATATATTAAAACTAAAAAAAATTATTAATTTACTATTATTTATTATAGAAAATAAATTCCATTTACAATAAAATTAAATTGTTTTATTATAAAAACCTGAATCAAAATTTTAACAGATGGATTTTCGTATTGTTCACGTAAAGAATTACTATCTTAAATGAATGTAGGCACAAAATGAGAAGTTGCTGAAAGACAATGAAAGTAAAAAGTGTCATTAAAACAAGGCTTCCATTTTGTCAATGTCAATGAGAGAAAGATTTGTAAAAAAAAAGATAGAAATTTTTCAAATTCCTCTCGTAGAAGGTGAAGGGCAATTTGTGGTGTGGAATTAATCTTTTTGAGTATCACATTTCAATTTCTCATGGGTTTATAGGGCTTTTCGAAGCGAGAAGGAATGATTTATGTTCTCATTGAAAGGTGTTAAGGAAGAATTCGTCGGAGCGGCCCACCTTCTTAAAAGCCCCCCTTTGATTGACGTGATTATGTGAGCATTAAACAATTTGGAATTCACAAACGCCAATATTAATACAACTCTCCTCACCTCTCCCATCACAATGAAGTCATGATGATGAAAACTCGCATTCACAAGCCTCACAAACCATTAAATTCCTCTTTTTCTCAGTTTTTTACACAAGATAAAATAAATATTCCTTCACTAATTTTTACAAGAAATGATTTATATTGTTCAAATGTATATTAACTAACAATCTGCAAAATAAGAGAATAATTTGAAGAAATATCATATCACATGTATGTATGAGAGAGTGTGAGTTAGTGAGAGATTCTTTTCAAGTTTTAATTTGTAATTCCGATTTTATGACAGTTAATAGCATACATAGAGTTCATCCATCAAATTCGCAATGAGTATAGGTAGAAGAAGAGAAAGAAGTTGAAGATGTTGAGAAACCTAACGATTCTCTCACACAAGGAACGAAGAGTCAAGATCTCTATAATTACTATAGCCAAAATGAACTATGGGCTCAAATACCTGGAGACGCGTCTATAATTTTCAAGATAAACTTCATGGCTTCACTAATTCACGTTTATTATTACGTTGAGAGTTGAAAAGATTTTTTTTCCTACTTTCTTTTCATCACTCTCTTGATTCTTCTAAACTCCCTCTTAACTTTCGTAACAACTTTGTACGTTAAACCATAAAGCAATTGGCACAGTTGTGTTATTGTATTCTTTTCAATTTGACACATCTGATGTACTTTCCCATTGACAGGTTGACAAAACGAAGGGGTAAACTTGCTTAAACTATTAGTTTATGGGTAGGAATGCCTTGTACAGCATAAGTGTTTGAGCCAATTTTTAATTTTTCACTACGATGAGTTCACACGCCATTTAACAATTTGCTCTTGATGAAATGTTGAGGAAGATGAAGTGCAGAAAGTGCAAATTTCAGGTTCAAAGGCGTTTTTCCTTACTTAATGATAACAAGACTTTTATTGGAATAAGGCAACCAGAGAGCTTTCAATGTTTTTTATATTCTACTCAACTCGTTCCTTGATTAGGGGAGTTAAAAAGGCAGAACGTTGACTTTTCACTTCTTTTGTCATTTATTTTACTAATTTGTGAATTTTTCCTTAATAATAATACAAATAAAATGTGCAACAGTATCAATTCAATAATTATTCGAAAATTATAATAATATTATAATTTAGATTTTATTTGAACGACAACTTCTTTTTGAACTCAAAGATCTTGAGATCATAAAGTTATTTTTAGGTTATTTAATGAAATTTTTCTAATTGGGTTAAAGTTATTAACTACATTATAATATTTAATCTATCTATTTAATTTATAGAAGGAATCTTTGAATCGTTGAGAATGTTGATAATATTCTGAGAATTTATTAGTCTCGAGTGAGTATTGAGAGCTCGGTAGGTTTAAGTCTGCATAGAATAACAACGAAGTTCATTGAAGAGGAGTAACTGAAAGTTAAGGAATCCTGCCAGAGTGGAACCACCGGAAAATGATGCATGTTCCTCCCCATAATGAACGACTAATTCCTCCCATTGTAGCCAAATAAATAAAATGTGGAGGCTCGGTGGGCGCTTCCGGACAACGACGTGTGCATTATCCTCCTTCCAATCCTCCTTTACCTCATGGAGTCTCGAGGGCAGGAGTGGAAAAGCTGAAGCGCATTGTCGACCGCGTCGATCACGTCTCTCCTAATGTGCATTCCAGGTCCAGGGCCGGAAAGCCAGCAGCTTCCCTTTATGCAATATCCTTTAAAAGGATATTTTATTGGTCGTTTTGGTATGTGAGCGGATGATGCAGAAGCACCTGTTTCCTCTCCTGATGCTCCGGCGATCATCCGTGCCAAGTGAGTCCGGGAGTCTGGAGTCTCTCTGCCATGCATGGCCAATGGGCTTAATGGCTCAAGAATACCCTGACCGTATCTCCGTCTCAGCCAAACCTGTCCAACATTCCGAGAGCTTCTTTCTCACTAATAATATGTAATTCTATACCTTTCAAAATTATCCGTAAATGCATAAACTACTTCATCAAGAGGACGAATGATGGCCATTAGAGTCCAAGACTCTCCATACTCCAGACGATTTGAAGAATTTTCAACTCCTTTCCTATAATTTTCCTTTCTTGGAGGTTTCAACTTGGGTTTTAAAGCACTATTTAAGACCTTCACTCCCATTTATCCTTTTTTAATGGGAAGGGAAACGTGAGGAATTCATTTAAAGAGACTTTGCACTTATTTTTATGTAAAGTTTTCATTTTGGGCATATTTAAAATCAAAGTTAAAGACTGGCAGTTTTATCTGTATTTTTTAGTTCATATTATTATTATTATATTTAATTAAGCTTTAATTCAGTTAATGCATTATTATCTTAATTTTTAAAACATTAAAGTCATTAATAAATTCTAATAAGTACTTTAATTTATATTGTTTCTTATAAAGTGAATAGTTAGAAGACTGCTTGAAGTTCAAAAATAATATTTATAAATAAGTAAAAAAAATCTTTGAAAGAAATTATACAAGTTTGAGCAATTAAAAGAAAGAAACGAGACTCAAGGCATAATAAATAAGCGAAATACTAAGAAATCTGAATTAACGTTGAGCGTCTACATAAAAATGAGGGAAAGGTAGGGCGTTTGTGTATTTTCACTCCGTAAAAAAGATTTTTATTATGTTTATATCAGTGGTTCGTCCAGAAGTTGAAGCTCAAGTTGAAGCTGAATGTGAGTGGATGCTCAGTCCTCATTGTTCTCTTAAGAATAAACAAAGGTCGTAGATCTTTAAAAAACATTAAAAGAGATAAAAAACCAGAGAGGTCCGTATTTCTGAAAATATAATTATTTTTAAGCGATGGCGAGCATGGGGATGGGAGGCTGAGGCGGGCTGGTGCATTTTAATGAATGCATTTATTTTAAAAACCTCGTGGTCCGATGTATCTCCACTCTTGCTCCTTCGTAGTGGCTCGAGACTAAATTCATTACCTGACAGGTGAATAGTCCCTAATAGATGCAAAAGGGGAGAGAACCAAGGGCCGAATCGACCTCTAATAATAATCCCTTAATGGGATCTAGGTCTTCTTTTTCTTCCTCAATTGAGTTGAGAAGGAGAAGACGAGATGAGGTGAATAGTGTACTTAATGTTAACCTCCGCATCCCATGTCATGACCATGTACAACGTGGGGCTAGGAATTCCTTCTTCCCTATATCTAACCACATGGATAATGTTTGGAGGCTGGGGAGAGCTGAGGGCAGGGTTTGACCCTTATTCTATTCCTTTAAGGGACGAGGAGTGTTGGGCCAAGCTCGTAATTTCTTTTTTATGGGTGGCCCATGGGCGGCTTTACGTAACCGTTGGTTGTGTGTGCGCCTTTTTCTTCATCCCACCCGTTCGTCGCGTCTCCAGAGGCCTCGCCGTATGAGCACCACAGATTACATAAGAAAAGTTCGGAGGAGGAAATTTGAGTCCTATCTATGTAATATTGAGCACATTCCGGAGACGCCCTTGAGATGAAAATCTCTCACGGGGGAAATATATGGAGGTGGCTTCTTCGTACTCAATTATACTACTTATTTATTTACAAGGACTTTGATACACTTCTATGCTTCCTTTTGAATTTATGCCGAGAGTATTTCTTTATATTTTATCTGTATTTCTTATATACTGATCGTTAGTACGAGTACTTGTGTTCGAGTGTACAGAATATCTTGTAATATATTATATATCTTGTATGGAGGTTAATACAGGCGGCATGAAATATTTTTAGTGGATGAGACTTTTTATTATTAAATTCTGATATGTATAGAAAAGGGAGTACAATGGGGGTTTTTGAGGAGGAGCCGACGGAGATCGCAGGCTCCGCTTTGAGGCCCTTCAGTGTATGAGAACAACAACACAATTCAGGCAATTACGTGAAAGAGATCTGAAGGATTTTTTCATATTAATTCCTCCCCTTCCTCTGGGGAGCCTTTTGGGGTTCTTCATGCAGGTGTTTCTAAATTAAGAAGATCTGCCTTTAATGAATTTTTTAACTCATTACATTTTTTTTCAGTCATTGGCAGGTGGATGAGATAATAACGGAATATTCCCAATCAACGTGAGCATTGGAAAATTCTGCTAAATACTTTCCGATATATTACTAATATTTGAAACATGTAGCCCATCTAGATCTAATTTAATTAATTTAAATAAATATAAAATAATTATTTTTCATTTATATAAATGGAGTTAAATGCATGTACTTTTTTATTTCGAAGTTGGAAATTTAAAATCTATTTTATTTACATGAGAAACTTGATATTCCTTTTAACGTTTTTCGCATAAATTTGTAGCCTGTGCATGTTGACTATGATTGAAGAAGGTTCAATTTTATTGTTTAGTTTAGAAATTCTTTTATTACGACAATTTTATTAATGCCATAAAATGAATTTCCTCCAAACAACTACTTTCCTCACAATTTACCCACTACAATTACGCCATAGGAAACGTGTAAAATTTATGAAGGATTTTAACCATTTTATGAGATTCCATTATGCCAAGTAAAGAGTTACTTACGAGCTCCAAGCCAAAAAGGAAATTTATACTACTTTAAATAATTCACTTCCAATCTCATTAGAAATTTTAGTTCCCACTCTTATTATAAACACGTACAACTTTACAGTCGAAAATTTCATCATACAAATATTTCTCATGATGCCGTCATATTTTCATTTTCTTAAACTTTTATATAACTTTGAATGATTCTCAGACTGGCAAATCTGTATCTTTCAATTAACAATATGATTTTTTTAAACATAATAAAAATTGAAGATTTTAAACAATATTTTATATGAGATTTGATATTTCAAAATTCCAAATAAATGAATAAACATTATACAATCTACAATAGAAACTCCTACTCATATTTACTTTAATATAGAAGACTTGAAATTGTTAATAATTGAAATCTATAAAATATTTTCTTAAATGTTCCAATGAAATGAAGTATTTTAATTAAAATTTTCGGCTCTTATTGTTAGTCTTTATATTCTGCATTTTATATACTAATAAATAATTCTCTAATACTTTATTTCCGTCCAAGCAAGTGTAATTTAACTAGACTAGATTTGACTTGAGTTTCGACATGATCCATTGTTTGATTGTCTGTTGGTGGAGCTTGTATAGAAATGGGTTGAAAAATGGAGTCACGTCGTGGAATCGTAAAAAAAGAGTTTGAATGAGGAAAAGCAATCGGGACGTCATTTTTTTCTTCTTAATGCTCTCCAACCTTCTAGTTCGAACAAATGTTCATATTTTACGCAAATGAAATGAAATTGCGTGCAGTTTCCTATCAGCCCCTCCGAATGAAGCTCGTTCACTTCGTTCTTACTCAAGAGGCATCATATTCACTCCTCTCCACATTACACTCATTACACATGTTGGGATTATCCTTTATGTGGCTGTAGTAAGGTGGGACGCTCAATCCCCTCGTGATGTGATGTGTGCCAATAAAACGTAGTTTATTCTTTTTAGTGTACAACAGCGCCTCAGACCTCATACATTCATAAGCCTCGTTGGAAAAATTCTTAGGAAACTTTAAAGCGGTTTAACATGAACAAAACATTAGAATCTCGTCAGTTGCTCTCTGTAATCCCAAGGAAGAATCTCTCCGAAGAAAGTTCTCGTGTTGTTCTTGCACACAAGAGCGGAAATTCCTCTGAGCTTCCACAGGGAATTAAAAGTATTTACAAGCCTTTAAGACCCTCATTTGCCCCCAAGAATGTGTTGGGTTGAGACGGTGGGTTTGGACGTGAGAGATTGGAATAAGGTGATCATCTAATAAGTAGGATGATCTTGGGAGAGTGAGAGTGAGGCACTTCGGCTCACCGAACATCAGACAAGCATTAAGGAGTTCAAATTACTCCTTTTCTTCTCTCAGGGGTGAGGCGGTGTGTCTTTATAAAACTCCAAGTACTTCATACATTCACGTAGGTACAACACAACCAAAAGCGTCATTCCGTTCCCTTGCTGGGTTACCCCTCAAGATTTTTTGAGACTTTTAAAAGCGTTAAACCTACCTGTCTGAATTGTCTGTTATTCTCTGTATGAAGTGTAGGTTGTATCATTGTGAAAAGCCAAAAGGATGGTAGAAAAGTACATACACAGTGTCTTATATTAACAAGAACTCGTACATTGGACCAGTAACGGCCCTTGGACTCCTTCAATTGGACGTAAGGAAGGGGAGTGGATTGAGATTCATCCGCTGGCACGTGTAGTTGTTCCTCGTCCACACGACAGGCCCAACCATAGGAGTTTTATACATTAAAACGAAAAAGTCCACATTGCTTGCTCTTGTCCCTCTCGAGTTAATGTGGCAGTTATAAGAGCGACGACGAGTCTCCTCAGTCACTCACTCAGGTCCAACTCCATAAATAAGGAGTAGAGAGAATTAAAGAATTACGAAGTTTTCCTCATCTCGCGTCTGATTCAAATTATCCTCTTTTCTCCTCTTTGGTTCAATGCTGGCGGAGTCGGCGAGTTGGAACAAACTCCCTCTTCTTAACCATCTCTCTTTTTTCTATATTCATCCAGTTCGTTGTTTCATCTTGAGGATTCACGTTCGTCTGAGCTCTCCACTTCGCCTCACGATTCCTCTGCTCAGTTCCTTCTATTGTTTATTTGTCACTTAACTTCCTAATTCCTTAATTTATACTTTCAAGCGACGTTACCGTACAATTCAAAAATCCCAAATCTTACAAATTCTCTTAAACATACCAAACTCCAATACATTATACCATTTTACATTTCTCTTTATACACTACAAAATTGTAGTGAATAATATACTACGAAATTGTGCTTCTCTGTTCTTGTTCAGTATCAGAGTTTGGTCGTGTTGTTTCAAAAGGAGGAGTTAAGCTTTTGAAGATCCTTACGGCTCTTCGCCCCCTTCGTCCCTACACCTACCTGTATATCTTGAATATCATAGAAGAGTTTTTCTGTTAGAAGTTTGGGGGGCCTTTATCGGCCCTTTTTCTCCAACCACATCCGATTATGATGATGGAAAAAATAAGTTAAAAGTTTCCTCAGTTCCTCAGAAGGCAACGAGAGATTGTGGAGTGATAAAGTGAGATCCCCTTTGCCGTCCGTTCGTCTCCCAAACTTCCTTCATAAACCTTGTGCAATAAAGTTGTCATACAGAGTTCCTAAACTGCCCAACCTTTTTCACACACACATTTTCTCCACACATCCCCACGTTGGTATTTGGATTGGAAGAACACGCCTTATGCAAAATACATGTAGGGCGCCGAGTTTCTCAAAATATTTATTTTACAGTTACCTCTCATAAACTCCCAGTTTCCGCCTCCATAAACGTTTAATTGTGTTGATTCTCTTAAATTATTCTACAAAAGCTTCTGAATTACAAATAAGGACTGAAGCCCCTACATTTCTAATTGCTTCACGTGTGGACGTGTAATAATTACGAACATTCTTAATACAGTTTAATAAATACCTGGAATACTTACTAAACCCACTATTAATTTCCACTCTAAAGGCCAAGTACACACTTGACTAATTGTTCGAAGGAGTTCGGAGGGGGAAAGGGGAGTGAATTGTTATTTGATATGCGTGTAGTCAAATTATAAGTCAGTTTACCCAAAAAAGGAAATTGGAGAGGGAAATTAAAATTTTTCAAGAGTTTAAACACTTTTGCCTGTTGGCATTTTTCTTGCCTGAATTTCAAAAGTCTCACGAACTCCGCCGTGCCCGCCTCTTTGTATTAGACACAAGAAGGAGAGGAAAAATGTTATTAAAGCGTGAAGATGGTTTATAGAAATTCAGTGAAATATGATTCAACGTGTTGGTTCGTCTCACACCGCCCATTTCATAATACTTATTCCTACGCAAGGAATTAACCCAACATTTGAAAAACATTATTCACGCCCAACCAGCTCCATTCACCCTCTTGATAACATGGAAAGTTAAATAAGATTAAGAGTGAATTAAGCAAATTCAAGAACAATGTACACGACACCTCGAAAAGTGAAGCAGGAGTCAAGGCTGCGACGATCCCTCTCGTTGACAAACTCGGCGAGGATGAATGGCCATGATCCTTCAACAGGTGTCTATATAACCTTTTCAAAATCTTCACCTCTGAATATCCTCACAGATCCTCACTAATAATTTATAATATCTCTATCTAATACTCTATTTAATACCTACTACATTTAGTTATATAGTATACAAGAACCCTTATGCCAACACAGTTCAACACTCCTTTAAAGAGAAGAAACCAAAATTCCAAGATAATATAATATATTCGTATCTGTCCAGTCTAATTTCTAATCCCTTCAGTTTTATTACCCTGTTGCTCTCCTTTTCAATTCAAATCCTGTTACAAACTGCTCCATTTCAACAGCTCCGATAGATCTTCATCTGTATTAAATATCTATTGCCACTTGTATTATTACGTGTCTTCAAGGAGTATTATATCAGTAAGTATATCCTCTCGTGATATTATAACGTCTCTGGATATTAACAAGAACAAGTTGTAGCACATAGAGGAAAGAACGAAAGAAACTTTTATAGGGTGCATTTTTGTAAAGTAATCTGTTTTGCATCAATTACGACTCTTTTTCAATTGGGACTCTACAATGAATGAATATTTTGTGAGGGGAATTGAATAGCGAGCGGAGCAATAGCCCGCACAGCTAGAGAGAAATGAGGAAGGAATTCGAACTTTGTTCAAAATCATTAAATTTACATTGATTTCTATCTCTTGGAACTTTTTTGCTCCTTATGGAAATGGCCGTGGAACGTTGGGGAGTTTATTACTAGTACTTAAAGAACTTGGGGAGCTTGAAGATATTTTCAGTTTTTTACTTGGAGAGATGAGTGTGGTGAGGGAATAGGACTCCGTGGTGTAGAGGTGCAAGCGGAGGGGAATTTTATTTTATCCCAATCGGCTACTTTGCATAATATGCCATCATCTTGAACATGACATTAGAAATGTCTCTGCGGGGGGTAAAGCTAGTCTAGTTGAATGAAAGCCAGAATTCGCAATTGACTCGTCCCTATCTCTCCCATAGAACTATTTCTCTTCCCACCTTCTCAATTGATTGTCAAGTGTCGGAGCCGTCGAGTTGGGATGGAATGCCGCTAAGTGAAAAATGAAAAATGATCCAACAGTTTTAGGCTCCGAGACACTAATATTTTTTCTCGTTCTACTCCCATTAATTTACTTCATGTTAAATACAAATTGAATCAATTATAAAAAGAATTATCTTTATAATGTATTATATTAAAATTTATGTTTTTAATTGATTTTGCCGCATTTTTTATTTTAAAATCTTTTAAATATTTAATTTTTCTTTACATAATTTTAGTTAAGTTAATGCCCCAATAATCAAAGTAAAAGTAAATCGACGCTTTAGTTGATTTCACGTCGATGTTATAATATAAAAGACATTTCTTCCATACTGCTTTTACTTTATATTTATTTTCAGTTTGTTTTTGTACTATTTAATAGTGGAAGTTCAAAGACTTCAAAAATTTTATCAGAAAAATATTTTTCTTATCTATAAATTCTTGGATTTTTGTTCTACTTTAAGCAAAAGAACCCAATGTGTATTTTATTGCTTGTGTGATGATTTGTTCGTACAATGGTTTAAATAAGCGAGTATAGAGTGCCTTCTGTGTGTATCTCTCACATTGTGTTCTTACAAATTATAATCATCATAAGACATTCGAGATCCTTCATAACTCTTCATTGTTTAAACACACAATATGATGATTATTCCTTCTCGACAATGGAACCTTGTGCGTCTCGAGTTTACAATACTTTCTTGGCTCTCATGAACATGATTGTGATTATTTTTCTAGATTATTCCTCATGATGGATGATATGATAATGATCCCAGGACAGTCGGATTAGGAACTTTGAAACTTGCACCGTGCATTCCTACAAACTTTCCGCCATACCCTCAAGACAAATTAGAATTAGAGCGACGGATTAATAAGCAGTTTCTATTTTGACCGGGAGTTAGATTGTAAAATGAGAAGATCAAGTCCATAAACTTAAAAGAATTTTCCTTAGATAGGAATTAGCTCATACTGACTCTTTAAAGAGAATAATTCAGAGATGAACTATGCTTTCACTATGTACCTTAAATAATAGCCATATAAGAAATATTTATCATGTGTATCTTATGCATACAACAATATTGCATTATTGGATAGTAAATCCTTTAAAAGTTAGGTAAGTATATAAGATCATATGAAAAAGTACTTTGGGGAGCCCTGAGGTCCTTTGAGGAAAGGTGATCTCATTGTGAGTTCGCGTTCAATATAATAATGAATCATCATAAATCACGACCGTTGGATTCAATTCTCAAATTCTTGTTTGATGAGAGAGAGACTCGTCCGTGATGATTGATAATAATAAATGATCCCTTAATTCCTCTAGATTTCCATGGTGGTGAAGAAGAGACTGAGACGGAGTTTGAAAGTCTCTACAATCAGTATTCGACCAACGGAGTTTTACAACTACAGGGTTTCCCTGGTTCTTCGCAGCTTTTGCCCCAGCCGCCGCCGTACAGAGAACCGCCAAATCTTCCACTAATCGAAGACTCAAATTTCCAAACCCATTCTTCAAAGTTCCCAGTAAGTTAATATATCAATTTTTCCAATATATTTATTATTATAAATGAGGAACAAATCGCTTCCATTCCAGCATGTTTCCTGTACTTTGTCACTTTTTGATCACCTAGCAAAACTCAAAGGGACGGATGGAATTGCTATATTTTTTGTTCCATTTTCTCGGTTCCTTCCTGGGTTTAAAACTAGAAGTTGATAGTAAAAGAAACGTTTAAGCCTTCGTCCACACGCCGGTCGTTTCAAACTCAACTTCCTGTTTTGTTTCCCCCTTCTAACCATTATTTATTATATGTAAGATATATGCTATCTACTGGCACTGGACTAGTCAAGATTATGGACAAGATTATATAGAATAAATATAAAAGGTTTTTTAAGTAGTTTTAAAGTAGTATAGGGATACATTTAGAAAAAACTACTTTTGTAATAAGTGCGCCTTGAAAATATCAAAGAAGAGATAAGAAGCGTGGCGTTGCTCTGTTTTATACAATTTTTTATGTAGTTCCAGTGTAATTCACGGCATATCCTTCTTCAAAATCATTCAACCATATTTAATTAAGGGGCTGAGCCTTTTGAAGTAAAAAAAGAACATTTTAAAAGGTGAAAAGTGGATGATGTCATAATGTGCATAAAGATAGAGAAGAAAAGACGAGTGGAGCGGAAGACGTTTTCCCGGTGTTTCTTCTTCTGCGATTTGCACCTGTTGCTTTTTATCCGCTCCTTTTCCATTAAAAAAATTGGTTTATGCCAACCGAAAAACTTTCCAAGTAGCTGAGCCAGTAAATAAAACGGATATTATATGGCAATATCATTGAGGCTCTTTTATAGTGTACACACTACACTGTTGAATGTCTTGAATTTTACAATTGTTTGCTCATTTTTCATATTATAATTTATAATTATGAATTACACTAAATTAAATACTTAAAGTATAGAAATTAATACAGGGCTTTGCCACTTTTGGATTCATGTAACTATTCAACACCATTTATTGCTTCCTTAGTTATTAATTTTTATAATTTTTTAGGTGGTTTTGAAGGAAGTGAACGGGTCGTCATCTGGACTACGGAATAATTCTTTGAATCCCTCGCATCCCTCCGCCCTTCTACCTGATACTCATAAATTGCAAAATAAAAAATTGACTCAAAAACTTTCATGGAGAGACGAAAGGAGAGCTGTAAGACATTTTTGTTATTTTTTCCCAAACTTGATGTTGTCCTTTAGCTATATACTTTAATTTTATGATCTTGATTCCTTCCAAGATTCTCAAAGGTCTTCTTTGCGATCTTCTCCAATTCGCGTGTGAATTTTGATCAAAACACGCTAGTATTTATGAATTAAACATTAGAAACAATTATTCTCTCGTGTTTATTACATCTAGGACACCAAGCTATGAGAACCCAATAGTTTATCTTTAATGCCTCCTTAAATGTAGATTATCTCATATGCCTTCTTATTACTTTATACATTTGATAAAATACGACTCGCTAATATAATAATAAAATATGTATATCGTCTACCCAATAATTTAACAAGATCTGAAAACCCCGTAAAGAATTAGCAAACTCCCAACGTTCGTGCAATAAAGTTTTTCCGCCTCTCAATTGCGGAGCAAATAAGAATTTTGTGTCCACATTTTATCTCCTTTGGTAATTGACCCGTCATAAAATAGAGCCAAAGGACATAATGTCAGATCATGTTTTTGCACAAATGATTGAAAGGTCTCAGTTCCTTAATATCTAGTTTGCTCTTTATCTCCCTCTCCCTACAAGAAGTATTCTATACGCATTTTTATCTCTTCATCTCATAATCGCATAGGCATATTTCAATAGGAACAAGTTGATCGGGACGCGCGAAGATGATGATAATGGAATTTACAATATTGTAATTATTAAGTATACCCAAGAACGGTCGCGATGAGTAAAATCCCCTCACGTTCATTCCCCTATATAAGATACATAGACGAGAGAGAATAATAATTACTAATTACTCCTGCAGAAGGAGGTTCCTCAATCTCGAGCTCCAACTCCTCATCTTCCACATTACTTCTCGCCCATCACCTTCAATTATTAAATAGGAGGAAGGAAGAAAAGAGTAATTATATTTCTCACAGAATCTCTATCTGAGCGAGATCCATCGGATGATGAACTCGACCAAGTCTTGAGTCCTCCTTACATATTCCTCATTATTAATGTTTTAAACCATACGTGTGTAATTTTCTTTTGAGTAATTTACAAACTTATAAAACTCACCTTCTTTGTGTGTAGGTAACACTTTACAAAATTTCCATCTTAACTTTGTAAAACTCGGGGCATCACACATTATTTTTTGGAAATGGTTTATTAAAGACATTGTTTATTAAATAACTAATATATATATAACTAATTAAATTTGCATTAAATGCAAGTCTAAATAACAAAAGGGAGCTAAAAATAAGTATACATACATAATACCATAATACTAAAATGATCTTAATTTGTCGACTCAAATTACAACACGCAATTAATTAAAAACACACTCATTTCACTCATTTTATCTTTCTTTTACTACATATCATTTACAATTAACTTAGGTAATTATCTAATACATACATGTTTATATTGAGTTGCAAGTATTAAGTTAATTATTTTATCGTACCTAATATAGGCATACATATTTTAGAAATCTAATATGAATATTCAAAAATGGGTTTGAATTAAAGTATTAAAGTATTAATTGAATAAAGATTAATGAGCATAAATGAAATCATTTATAAAACAAGCTTTTAAATGGTGCATTAATTTAAATTCTTTGGATTCCATCAAGGCGGTCAATTCCTTTTGATTCAATTTAGTCACTTCTATTGAAATAACCTAAAATTTAAAAATGAAATTATGTTTTTAAAATATCTACAGCTGGAATTTTAATTATAAATTACAAATTGCATGGGCTAATTTGAATAATATTTGACAACCTTAATTTGAATTTCCTCCCATGGGAGATTTTTTGTTTTTGTCATTTAAATAATTAAATTTTGTAGATTTAGATAAGTGTCAATGCTAAATGATAATGATTTTGTTAAAAAATTGAAATATAATATCACACCTATCCCTTTAACAAATCCAGGACAATGTCTGGAACTGAATGTTCAACTTTATAGTCATAACTGAGATTAATAGACTTTTCAATTCCATTCAAATCGTATTTCTTCTTTCTTGGCTCATAAATGTGAGATTTGAGTTGGCCATACTCAAAGCGAGTATGATTTCTCACTAATTCGGATATAATTAAAAAAAGCTAACGAGAAAATCGTTAAAACCTTAATAATTATTAAAAAGGTTGGTTTTTGATTCATTTCATTATCGGTTTTAATAGAAAGTTTAAAAAGCATAGAAAATGAATTGAATTTCTTTTGAAGGAATTCCAAGACGGGAAGATCTGAAGATGATGAAAGAATGAGAATTGAAATGATATAATATTCATTTAACCATTTAGTTTAGAAAAAACGAGAAACGGCTTTTTCGTATAATTTCATAGTTTTAAAAATTTTCATATTGCCATATTACATCACACTATCACCCTCAATTAAAGAGGAGGAAGGAAGGAAGGAAAAGAGTAAAATTATATTTCTCACAGAATCTCTACCTGAGCGAGATCCATCGGATGATGAACTCGACCAAGTCTTGAGTCCTCTTACATATTCCTCATTATTAATTTTTTAAACCATACGTGTGTGTAATTTTCTTTTGAGTAATTTACAAACTTCTTATTAAAATCGCCTTCTCTGTGTGTAACAATTTAGAAAATTCCCATCTTAACTTTGTAAAAGTCGGGCCATTACACATTATATTTTGGAAATGGTTTATTAAAGATATTATTATTCTGATACTACGCATTTAATGAGGTATTATATTACACTCAATTAAATTACACTTGGAGATTCATCATAGTGATATCATAATAAGAAATTAAGTATATCTAAATCCTCCGAGAGTTCTTTTGATGTCTTACTCCCCTAATGCGAGTTTTTCTGTGAAGTTTTTATGTTTTCTCAGGATGGCAAAACGTTTTTCCATACCCCTCTTGAGTCTTGACTCCTGAGAACATTCATAAATACAATTACGTTCGCATAATGAGAGTATTTACTAGGCGTAGGAAAGGCTTTTGATGCTCGCCAATTAAAACAATTGAAGATGGAAAGTCAAAGTTATTAATGAGGCTTGGAGGTCTCCTCCCAATGGGCATACCTTCTTGGAATGAGTCTTTCCAATTTAATTTAACAGTAGTCAGTAGTATGACGCGATGTACTACTACATGCGAGTAGTATGGATATGCCTCCATATGCAAGTATATATCACAGTTGAATGATTTTCTTTTCAGTTCACGTTAGACAGTGAGACAGCGCGTGAAGTCCAAGCTCATCTCCTCTCACAAGAGAGTTTTGCAAGAAGGAACAGTCTGGATTTGGAAAGAATCCTACAGGTAATTTGGCTATTTTATTATTTACATTGCTTAAACAATTGAATTTCTTCTAATTCGCAATAGTCTTATTTAAAAAGTTAGTGTGTCAATTAAAGTAAGTCTAAAGTTATAACCTTATCAGTTTATCAGATTAAATTACACACGGCTTATAAGGCTAGTTAATATTTATTGCATGGGTACTTGACTAAATCTTGTAAAGGATAGAACTTCCAACAACAGATCGGCAATTTGCAAAAGGCATATTGAACACTTATGTTTAGTATGAATGTTATTATATAAAGAGTTATTCAGAAATAACAATAAAACAGTAATTCAAAATATAAAATAAATGCAAAATGGTTATAGAATGTAAAATATTTCTTAAAAAATGTTGTTTATTGTTATTTGTCATTATTATTCGATGTTATGTGAAAATATACTATATAATTTTCTCAACTTCTGATCGAACACAAATTGGATCTTTCTCCGTGCCATAATACCATGTATGAAGATCAGAATGACTGCTCCTCTCTTTTTCCGTATCAAACTCAATGAGCTTTTTGCAAAAATCGCAAAATCCCGGACGATAAGTGTGAGACTCGACTTTAAAATCCTTATACCATTCAAAATACTTCAAATACTCATCATGTGAATTCAAATAAATAAGATAGCATGAAAGCTCGCGAGCTGATTTGAAATCTGCAAATTTATAAAGGAGCGCTGCGGGCGATTTGATTGTAGTCCGAAAACAACAGGAACCATTCCATAATCCATTGGGACGAACAATTTTTCTGTGACGTAATCCTTTCAGAAGGAATTCTCGAAAGCCAAGTAAAATTTATATTCAGTCCCTAATTTCTCGTGGCATCCGTTCCACATCCAATTGGTCCAATGTCCACATTTGGGTTCTCCACAAGAGCCATAATAATCCACTGGAACGTGTTTTTTCAATTCTTCAATGCAAAGATGTTTTGATGAGTTTATGTTACAATGGGAAGTCATGAAAGTAACGAGCTTTTTATTCCTTTTCATAGAAAAATCCATAGTTAATTTAACTATGGGTCCTCTAATTATTTTTTTTAATTAATTTCTTATAATTTCATGTTCATTTTAAAGCTTATTAATTTGCTTTTAAATTTTAATATTATGATTCATTATTGAGTTTAATATTAGTAAAATCTTTTTTTATTACCTTATCGATTGAGATGTTTGGGTTTGTTTAGTCATTTTTCTTCCCTTATGAAATCTTTCATATGGGAGAAAAATGTCCGAATTGTTCCTATGAGTCATTGTCCAATTAAAATAATTTGAATATTTGTGAAAATCTATTTCCTATGTCCTTGTTGGAGATTCTTGAAATAAAAATACATAAAGTTGTGATTGTGACTGGAAAGACACAAAACAACAATTTTTTTGATTTTTGGAGAGCACATTATAATATTACTAAATAATTATTTCGATAATTTGATATAAAAGTCAAATTCGTTGAAATATTATAGTTATAAATTTAAAAATTGCAAATCTCAACTATAGTGGATCCATTTAGAAGATGGCCTTTTGCCGCCGCGAAGTCGGCGGTATTATCATAATACACTCTATTGTCGCACTTTTTATTTTAATTTCTCATACTACCCAGCTTTCTTTTTCTGTGGCATCAATTTATGAAAATACAAATTGTGACAAGAGAGGCGGAAAAAGTCCATCTGCTAAATGGATCCACTACAAATTATTTTTTATATTGCCCCAATATCCACATATAATAAAATTTACCACTTTCATGAACATTGATCATTTTCAAAATCAATCTGGTATTCTCAAAATTATTCAATCTTGAATACTTTCTCTTTACGTTTTAGGCATATTTTTAAAGGTCTAATTTTATATTAAGTAATTTTATATTGAGAAATTGAGAAATGTTTAAAGGAGGAAATATTTCATGTGGTAGCAAAGTTATTTTAAGAACGCGAAAGGTTATGAGATAGGAGCTCAGCAGCGATCAGCGTTTCATCACGTGCGCTCACCAAATACTTGGTGGTCAATATACTTTTTGTAAATTACCGATCCGTTGTTTGACGCGATCCGTTGTTGGAACTTCTAACTATTTGTGCTTTTCTAAGTACATGTTCTCAAATATTGTAGAATTGGATATAGTGGACATTCATTAAAAGAAATAAAAGGAAAGTACATATACAAATAATTGATTCTTGGAGTGAGTTCATTAAGTTGGGTATAGGAAAAGTTAATTGCATTCTATAGTTTTCTCAGAGCTTTCGCATGGGACATGCTTCCTGATTCACATCAAATCAAGGAATGTCATTCTTTTCAATAACTTCCATTAACAACCTCATATGACATTTTCATACATGGGAGCCATCACTTTTCTTTGAATTCATTAACGGCCTTATTGTTTTAATGAGAAAAGAATGGGACTTCAAAAACTTTTCGTAAACTAACAGACGGCTGATGGTGAAATTTAATTTATGCTCATTTATAGATGTACCATAAATACTACATTTTCTCTTCTTGAGCTATATTATAGTGAATGTTTCTCAATTGAGATTAATCGAATAATTTGCTATAAAGTTAAATAAAGAAATTCATATTCATAAATCATTCGATTTTAATTTAAAACTATTTATTAGGATTCCAATTTATACCGTGTACAAAAGGGTAGGTAATAAAAGAGTAATTCCATATTTAATTTCAAAATCTAATAAAATTATCAGATTTAAAAATGGAAAGAATTTCCTGGTATAGGCCAAACTGAAGATTCGTTAAATCAATCCAAATGCAGACATGGTTGCCCCCATTTCCAAATCACTGACAATGAGACTCCTCAACATTGACAAGCAATGCAGAGAGTTGCAAACGAGCGTCACCCAAAACCAAATCTTCAGCTTCTTAGCATTTCCCTATAAAACAAAACGAAAAAAGAAAGGTCTTTAATATAAACAAAACGTTTTAAGAGATTTTTAGTAATTTTTGACTTAAGTTAAAATTTAATAAATAAATGTTTATTTAATAGTTTATTTAATGAATCTTAAGGTTTTTTAAATTGACTTACCTCATTGGCACTATCAAATAGGATGAATTTAGTAAAGCAAATAAAGATAATTGAAAAACCTAAAAAATAAAGTAAAATATGAAAGGAACATAATCTTTTAATTGCAAGTTATTATAAACAATATTAATTTTCCAGTTTAAAAATTCATTAATTAATTACCGACGATCAGAACAACAATGAAGATTAATGCACGAGAGTATGTTGCTTCAATTTCGTTTGAGAAGCGACCGCTGTCCTCAGTCGCATTTTGATTGTTTCTCAATGAGCCTCCTTCGAGAAGTTCCTTTTTGTCAATTTCGTTAAAATACACAATGAGGGTCAAGATGTAATAACCGACGCCAAATGTCGATAGTGCGACCATAACCTTAAATAATGAAAAATATGAAGGAATAATTAAAAGACAAAATAATAAACAAAGGAAGAAAAATTTTTTAATGTTAATTAATAATAGGTGGTGATATTTAGTGTGAATCACTTAAATGGTGAAGTGGAATAATGCATTTTCTTACCAATTCAATCCACGCAATGGTCTTTGCACTTTTTGAGCTAAAAAGTAATTTAAGCTTGGCATCTTTGTCCTCTTCATGTCCTCCTCTTCAGGTTTCAAGAATGAAGAATCTCTTAAAAAGAAAATCAAGCCTTTCCTTCAATTGCAATTTTGTGAATTGAAATTGATTTCCGAATGGGAAAATGTCTTTTACAATATTTACCTTCAAAAACTGCAGATTGTTATTATTTGTTTATTTCTAAGGTGTAACAAAAAATACCAAAATGATTTTAACGTTATAAAATCATTAGGAATGAATTTGCATTTTGTTCAAATTCTGAGAATTCCTCACATCATATCATAATCATAAGAGTCTCTTGATGAGAAAATTTTTGAGAACATTCATCTACGATGTAGAACACATCACAATGACATCGAAAAAAAGTTAATTTGTAATTCCAAGTTGATGAGAATCAAGTGTGCATGAATAATATATTTGCAAGGTTCAGCTCTTGAATTCGTCTGCTATTATGAGCTTCTCCTACTTAAATCCCCTTAATGAAGCTACCAAATAATTTACTAACCCTCTTCCCCTGCTCTCGAATTTAAACGGAGCGTCTGATGAGTTTTCATTGAGGCCATAATACGCTCGTAATTACTCGCGTACTGGAAAGTGAGGTAATAAGGAGAGGAAGCCGAAATTGAACGAACGAAACCACGCAGGATGTTTAGGGGTGAGATGGCTGATTTAACTCCACCAAAGTTCCTCATCCGTGTCTCATCCACTTCCAGTTGAATTTGAATCCTCTTCCGTTCAACCCCTTCCTTCGAGTTCTCCCTTCTCCTTATAACGTATAGTGCAACTGGACTTTTTAAGTTATTTACTTTTACGCCTTTGGTTTTTAATAACAAGGTGCTCATCAACGTCAGTCGAGTGTAATGGAGGGTTTTCTCACATGGACACCGTGGAAGAAGAACTTGAAAGTTTTTGAGTGATTTTTAACCATTGAGCTTCGCCCCCTTTTCAATTACCAATAAAAGTTAATTTATAGGCCAATTTTCCCTTTCTTATGGAAAAAGTGGAAGTTTTATCAGTGGTCCAAGAAACCCATTACTGGATGCAAGTAACTTCCAACTTACGAGCCGATAAGAAAGTAATTCCTTTGGGTAGTAAATTGATTTTAATAGTTGGGGATGCATGGTTTAAAATTCACTTTTATCTGGGAGATTTTTTTCCTTAATCATACGCTATAGACACAATTCTTGTTAACTTTGGTTTATGTGACATGAGAGTTTTTGGTCAACATGATGGTACAATAACAATCCACTGTCTGTACGCACCTGTTGCTCCCCGTTAGGTTCGAGATTTAAAGGATGCAATGGCACACAGAATTTGAAAAATCTCATCTCAAAATCTCGATTTTCATTGCATAGAATTTAATCACATTTTTCAATAATTTGATTTTTATATTACCATCATTATTTGATTTGACTCAGGATTTTGTTTTAATATCAAATTCAACTGTGAGAAAAAGTTTAATTATTTATAAGGTTGATCCAACAATGTGAGAATGTGATATAATGAATATTGAATTTCATTAGGTGCGTTCTTATCCTCGAGGTTTGAGCTGTGAAATTCAATGTATTATATATTCTTATCTCAAATGCAAATGAATTTGCTCACACACAGGTTCTTTCCAAGATTTATAAATTATCAAAAGTTGAAATTGCAAGTTCGCGAAACAAGTAGAAAAAAGCTTATATTAAAATGCAGTCCAAATTAATTTAGAACAGAAGAAGATAAACTTTGAAGTCTGGATTGATTTACTGGGCTGAATATTAAATAAGGATTATCCTCTTGAGTGGTTCGTTCGCTCCTTCACTCGCTGTGATGATCTTCCAATCCATCCCCTCTGCTCTGTCCATAAATGTTTGATATTTCAGATTTAATTTACAGATAAGTCCGAAGGCAGAGTTATTTGAGCATTAATATCTGTCGCAAAAGCAGTTGCCATTCAAATCAGATGAGATAAATTTCCTCAAAGTCCGCTCCTTCTCGATGATATAAAATTTATATTATAATGCACATTTCGTACGTATCACATGGACAATCTCCATGAGCTAATATGATACGAATAAAAAGTGCAACCGGTTATCGATCATAGAAGTGCTTCCGTGGATCTATTCATTTCACTCGCTTCTCCTCCTATTACTTTATGCAGACAAAATATTGAAATTGTATATTGCAGATGATGTCTAAAGAAAAAATGTATTGGAAAGGAGAAAGGCCCATTTAAATGCGTCTGATTTCTCAATATCATTTATATTGTAAAGAGATGAAAGCAATTTGATCCTGGAATATTTATCATAAATTAAAACGCCTCATTGAATTTTATTAACAATCAGTAATGTTAATAAACTTTCATATCATCACTGCTGCTAAAATGATGGCTAAAATGTACCGAGTATGAAGAAGTACTGTTTCTGTTAGCAGTTTGGAATGTCCTGTTGTTAATTGATAATATAAGTAATTTATCATCCAAATATTCAAGAGAGATGAACATAATGATGATGATGGAATACAGGTAGCTGTGAGAGAGTCATACAAATAAGAGCTTGTAATTCCCAATATCCCAAACTTATTAATTCTTCACTCTCCCTTCCAACTGTTTGTTCTCATCTCTGTTAATTTGCTGGAAATGAAAGCTGGCTGTTCTTTTAAAATATTTTGGATTAACATTTCCCTCACGAACTTTTTAAACCAACATTATACTTATTTACATTGATGATGCATTTCAGGGAGGTTCCTTGAAAAGGCCCAATAAGAGCCGTAATGTTAGCCTGCCATCAACCCACATTATCAAACTCAAACTGGAACTCCCCATTTCTGAATTAAACGCTTTTTTTACTAAATTCCTCAGCTATGAAGGCTTGTCATGATTTATGAAGCAATCTTGATCCATTTTAATGTGAATCCTCCTCTTATTTTATATATGTAGTTCAATCCCCCTTTAAAAAATCACTGGATTGATTGAAGAAGATTGGCTATATGGCTCATCTTTGTTCGTTGAATAATGGTAAAGTAAATAGATGCTTCATTGAGAAAGAAAATAAATATTTAAAAAAAAATCTGTTATATTGATGAGAAGACTATAAAAGTAAAGATAAAATATCATGTGTAAGTAGTTAAGAATGAGAATGTGAGTTTTTAAAAAAAAATTATTAACATACCAGTATTAATAACTTATTTTTAAATTTTCTTTGAATTTATATATTAACATGCCAGTATTACTTATTTTTTTTAAATTTCCTATGATTTTTAATTTTGATTTTTCCAGCTCCTTTTCTTTCGGTTTTTCCAGCCTCTTTGATTTTGATATTTCCAGCTCATTTTCTTTTGGTTTTTCCACCTGATCACTTTTGCTCGTTGCGATTTCACTCAGTTTGTCTTTTTTGTCCTTTTCCTCTTTCTTGGGTGATTTTTCAGTTTGTGGACTGATTTGTTTGGACTTGCTTTTGCTTTTCAATTTGTACTCTGCATAAAGACAATAACCCAAAACCCGGCATATCCAAGAAGTTCGGTGCTAACGAACAAAAGAAATTGTCAAACGATTGCTAAGTCTTCAAGTGACCTGGTCAATTTCTGGTCCGTCAACTTCAATTCATTGTGAATAAAGTTAAAGGCAATGGCGTTGATGAGCACGATGAGTAAGAAAATTGTCACAATGGCCAAATATCCAATGTATCCCCAAATAAGAATATACAGTTTTCTGAAAAAAGCCGGAATTGCATGTAAAACGCAACCAATAAGACCTATTAAACCAACTATGAAAAACCCAATGGCGGTCCGAAATATAATCTTATTGATGCAACAACAAGGGGCGTATCTTTGTTCTTTCACTTCTACGTATTGACTAGCACTGTCCACATTCGGTCAGGATGTGAAATCAAAGTTGAGGAATTGAATGCTCACAAGGAAAGTGTCGTCGGGGTGATAAACATTTCTGTAGTATTCATATGGGGTCGCAGAAAGCGTAAAACCGAATTTGGTTCTTTGTTCGTGGATCCGGCGGTGGTTCGTTATACGCTGAGATTGTCAACATCTGAGCAATTGTCCTGAATGACTTGAGATGTGAAGACCGTGAGGAAAAAGATGGCAAGAAGTAGGAACAAAACACCAATGGCGACAGCAATAATTTTTGCCCATGTTTCATTCCCAGATGTATCCTTTGGGTTTTTGCAGAGAACGAACAAGCCGCCTTTGCCACCTTTAGCTGCAAAGAGCCAAGAGCATAAATAACAATAACTTGGGGGTATCATTTCGCCTTTTTGATCATGTTCATAAGGTTTGACATTCAAATTGCCAGACCCGGTCTGGTCATTTGAATTATCTTTTTGATCAATTCGATTCTCTATGTTAGATTCAACTCCATATTCTCCTTCGCTTTCACCAAATCCAGAATTTTGAACAGAACTCTCATCCTTTCCGTAAAATTTTCCAGTCCCGATGGCACTTTTTCTTCTCTGTCCATCTTTGCCTCTCCTTGTCCACATTGTGGTCCTCCTTGGTCACCTTTTCCTCCTCCTTGTCCACTTTTCAGGCTCTCCGTGCCACTTGATCCTTCAATGCCACCTGATCCACCGCCACCACTTGATGTTCCTACGCTCCTTGATACTCCGGGGCCAGTTAATCCTCCTGGGCCTTTCCCCTTGGACTCCTTTTTCTTCATTTTATCTGCCATCCACTTGGCGAATCTTAACTTGATAGTTTCCTTTAGTTCTCGCCATGATAATTTATCTTCTGGATCCACTCCTACATAAATCCTCTTCTCCTTTTTTGTCGTCGCCATTTTGCTGGCTATCGCTTCACTTTACTTGGCTGGCTTGTATTGTGGCTTACAAAGATCTCCGCCTGACCTTTTTTATTTTCATGGTACCTTGGAATCTCGCATATTAGCAAAATGTTTATAATAAATTCACGAATATGATTTTTATGAAGAAAAATATAATTTAGCGATATTATAGCGATTCCAGGGTAATTTTTCCCACATTTCTATGAAAATAAAAAAGGTCAGCCGGAGAACTTTGTAAGCCACATTACTTTAAAAGCTTTAAAATAATAAACGAAAGATTCATAAAATTCTACAAACATTTTCTTAAAAATAAAATATTTAAAAAGATTAATTTCTAATTTCTATAGATCAGTCCAAGATTAGTCAGATATAAAAAATCAGAGATACTTAAAGGCACTAACTTGCACTTAATGCATAATGATCTCTGCTCTGGTTGCTGACTCATTATTACTACAAGTGTTTTAACCTTATTATAGAATTTTTTAACATCTCGAAATCTCAATTGAAAGGGAGCTTTTAAAGACATTCATTATGATAACAAAAGTAGGGAGGTTCATAAGAATTAACATCCTTGGCACAAGCCACTGACACGCTCATACAATTCACTTTATAATTCCTTAACGAGATTCGGAAACATGTGAGAGTGAATTGAGTTGAGTGGATATAGTAGCAAATGATAGTGAGAGAGAAAGTCTGAGTGGATAAATTAAACCATGTAATTAAGGGATGAGTACACCTCACTCAAACATGGCAAAAAATCTCTTCTTTAATAATACATGCTTATATATCCTAAGAAGGAATTAAAGGTTATCTAATTATAGCACTACTTGGTTTTTACACCTGTGCTTATATACATGAAGCGGTTTACACATTTTATGTACACATTCAAGAGTCATGCATTATAATAATACGGTTATTGTGATTAGGTAATGTTCGTTTGACTTTATATGCCTTAAACCTCGCGATGTGTTTTATCTTGAAAAAAATCGGATGGCCCAATGCACCAGAGAGTTTACGCGCGGTTGTTTCAGAGCCCGACGGCATCCTGTCAGTTTTGGAAACTTGGAATTGGAACACAGGATGAAGGTATACATTAGTTGTACGTACCTAAGGTCCATCAGTTTTTTATTCACCCGGATTTGCACTCGTGGAGAAGACTTTTTATTACATAATAGCTCATATGGGATTGTATTTAAAGTGTATCCGTGTAAAGTGTATCTAAATATATGAGATTCATATATTTATATCTCTCCTTTTAGTTGGTTTTTACTTTTTAGGATCCTATGAAGAGGAGTCTGAGTGTAGAATTGAGATTTGGACGCTTCGTTGGCCATGTTGTTCCTTCCATTTCCACCTTTTTCATTTTCGACCACCCATGCGAGACGAAGTGAAGGGGAAAACGCTGCATTAAACCAAAAAATGACTTTGCTCATTTTAACTCCATTATTCATCATAATGATTTTCTCATTGAGGGCCGCAAGAGACTTCTCCACACTTCAAGAACGTCCTAACCAGTCCCAGTCCTCCCAAACATACCACGCGCAGATAGCATTGCATTCAATGAGGGAATTTTACCAGAGACCCGAACGGACAACAAACAACATGATGATGTTCCAACACAGAAGGAGTTTATCTTCAAAACCAAACGAGCCACTACTTCTCCATTCAGACTCGCTTTTGTCCTCGCCAATTTCCGTGTAAATTCCCTTTGTTCCCTCCCTGGTTCTCCCCTTTTTTATTCAGCTCCTTCGTCCTCATAATCCCTCTTGCACCTTGGAGGTTTATTGAGAATGAGGTCTTTAAATCTCAACCGCTACCTTTGACGAGCTCAAATCCACACAAAGCACAATATGCAATATACTCAAGGAAGGCTCGCTCGTCCAAGGTGAAAAAAGTCCACAAAAATCTTTTACATCTCCATGCACTTACAATTTTCCTCATTTACTTCTCTCTGTACTTCTCTCTATATTTTCTATATTACTCTCTCTCTTAAGATTATGGACAGGGTAGAGAGAACCATGCAAAGCTCTTTATTAGGTTCTTTTGCAGAGATAAAAAATGTTCTTCAAATTACTTCAGATTTTATATTACCTTTTTTACCTGATTGTATTATGGCAGAAATGGTATATTAAAATGTCAAATTGATGTTCCGGTTCTTCGTTCATAAAAAGCTATGAAGTTGTTCCTTTACAATCCTTAAATGCTCCTTGTGTGTAATTACTTTCATTAACAATTGAAATAGGAAAAAACATGGAACATTTTGCTCTAGAGGAATCCATTAAAATTATGCTTCATTATATTAAGATTCAGGGAAAATAGAATCAAGAGTCATGTAAAGGTTTTTTTGACTTATTTAATTTAAGTGTAAACTTGAGGCAAAGTGGTTGAGTTTCCATCAAGCCACACAATCATGTTGTGTACGGAAAGTTCCATTCTTTTGACCAGAAAGAACTGTAATCTACATTATATAGTTCTTGGCTTTCAAAAAAACTTCCATCGTTTGTTTTTATTGTGTCGTAAGTGGGAAATGAAAATGACGTTTCTCGTTGAGTTCTATTATTTCAAACGCTTAAACTCAAATTAAACGATTTTCTTCAATTGTCTCGCTTAAGATAAGAACTCATAATGCGAATCAGAAGTGTTTGGCTCAGCGTAGTGAGTTTGGTTGTTCTACTTTAAAAAAGTTTTAAAGTTCTACAGTACTACTAAATACTTTGCGTCTTTATACTTTAGACATTAGCCTGGATATTTAAATTGGGCTGTTATGAGGATTAACAAAGAGAATGAATATTGGACAGGTTTTTAATGAAGAGCAGTCGCTGATGGCCTCACTCCAGCCGCGACACCTCGAAGGAGTCGACAACCCCGCCCTCGACCTCGGCCCGATCCCTCTTCATCAAATGTACACCCAAGGAGGGAAAATGTACTATCCAGGAGACTCCAGCTCAAACTCCCATAGTCTCTCCTCCTCCACAGCCGACAGCATCGACACGGTCATTTACAAAGGGTAAGAGCCATCTAATAAAATTTTCTTTTAGTTAATTATTAAATACTAAGTATCATAGCTATGTTTGTGTTTGGCTGTGTCCTGTTTCAGTTGGAAGTTTGGAATTTTTATAAGAAAAACATTTTGTTCATTTGATGCTAATGACAAACGATTTACACCTCCCACTCCACATTACTCTTTTTACCTGTAGTTTTTATTCCCTCATTAATATTCGCGGCGGGTCGTTGGTTCGCTTTCCCATTCAATTCAGTTATGTTCATTCTTTGAAGTTTTCCAATCCTCCTCACATGCATCTGAACAGTTTATGTCTTTAAAGTCTTTAGCTTTTACATATAGCAAATTGTGTGTGTTCGATGGCTCCCCTCCTTCAGTTTCACTCCCTTTGACACATTAGACAGTCCGTCCTAATAAAAAGAGCTGGGAGAGAAATATGCGTTTTTTCAAAGAGGTGTACAGTGAATTTATTCTTCTGTCGGTCTGTGACACCTTTCCTTGTTAGCCAAATCAACTGCTTGCCTCCTTGGCGTTGTTGGTGGTCGTGGGAGACCATGAATGAGGGTTGGATGTGAACGAACAACTTAAGATCCATCTTCCTATCCACTATATCTTACATACATATAATATGCTCTACAACGTGGTTGAAAATTAAGGTTACATTTTCCCTTGGTTTTCGCGTTACAAGTGTCACATTAATTTCGAATCACGGTGTACTTGATCGTATACCATTTCAAGTATAAGCTCGTATTACGCGCTGGTTTATTTTATATGATCTTTAAAGGAACAAAGGTGTTTTGATCACCCAATAGATAGATACTAAATAGGTTCGAGAGAGTTGAAGGGTTTAAAAGAAAATTGTTTTGAATGATTTTGCAGATCGGCCCAGGGTTCTCCATCAATAAGGGAATGGCAAAGGTCCGTGGATTTGAACTCGGAGAGACCATTGGACTTCAATCATCGGATGGAGAACAATTCGTTTCGTGACAGCAGCCTCTTCGACAGTCGTTCTTATCAGATGCAACAGGTATATGAGAGAGTTTTTCTCCGTCCCTCCTTCCCTCTCCTCCCTTCGTCCAAAACATGCTTATCTACTTAAGAAGTTCAGCCGGTGGATTTTAATATCATCTCATCATGACTTGCCGAACTAATGAAAAACTCCGGCTTTAATTCCCATTTTTTATCTCTGCGGCCTTCCTCACTTGGAAATGTATCTTGAAATCGAGATCCGACACTAAAGCCTTCAATAAAGAATTTAAGATATTTGGTCCGCCTCCCCTTCCAATGTATTATTACAAATCTTCTCTTTTTAATGGTGGTAGTTTTCTCACTTAATCACTTGTTTTTGGGACTTCCTGAGAAAATTCATTCACAAACGTGCGAGTTACATTACACACTTTGATAATCACTGTCTCTCATATATTTAATAGACTAATAGGTATATCTTTTACAGTATAATTTATACTCTTATGTTTAGTTAGTGGAGGCTTAAAAATCTTATAATTTACCATATAAAGGAAGGAAAACTAGTACATAGTATTTTTTATGAATTTTTCTCATCGTTAGATTTGATGAATGATTTGAGAGGATTCTCTAGATATAAGGAGACGATATGGTTGAAATATGTGTGGAGGCTTCCTAATTGACTTTCTACGTACAAAGCTCGTAATAAAGAAGAAGGTGTGACGTTCTGTTTTATTTTTTTTGATTCATAGCCCTCGTCGTATCAGCAGGTCCAATTTAGCACCGGGCCCGGATACCCTCACGATTTCCGTCACTCGACGCAGCACGGGCAGAGCGGAATGGTGGCCGGGACCTTATCGCCCCAATCCATCCAGAACCCAAGTAATTGCATTAATAATGGGAATCTGAGCAACGGCAGCAGTGGGAACAACAACGGAGGGGCTGGGAATCATCGTACGTCAGCTGGAGGGACCTCCGGAGGAAATGGGATGCCGATGAACTACACCCTGGGATCCAACGTGAGCCTTGGGAGTAAAAGCCCAGTCCTCGCTCAGAAACAATTGACTTCGCCTCCTCCATCGGCCGAGGCCGAGAAGAAGGAACCGACCAGCAAGTTGTTTCAATCCAAGACATACAATCACATCAAAGACATGATTTCTAGTCGGTTCGGAAGTTCGTCCACTGGAGGTCAACCGAACAACGTCCCGCAAAATAACAAAATTTCTTCTTCAAACAACAACGGTGGTCATGGACTGACGGATACGCACGGCCAACAACAACAGCAACAATCGAGGAACTTGAACAACAGTTCTAGTGCGAGTAATTCAACACCGACGAATGTGAATATGAGCAGCGGTTCATTAAGTGTCAATCCACCGCCGCTCACATATGGTGACAATAACATGGGTATTCAGACTTACGGATCCCACCAACATTCCCATCAGCTTCACCATAATGTGAATTCGTACAACGGGAATGGCCCTCATCCTGGTGCATACTATGTGTCACAACAATCCCCTCCGTACCAAACCGGAAATCCAGGTAATTTAGCTGTGGGACAATTACCGAACGGGAACAACTCGAATCCTCCGAACGGAAATCCGCACGGCATGATGAACGGCAGCCACTCAATCATCCCCAACGGAGCCTACAAGAGCCCAAACCTCTCTGACAAAAAGAACATCAATACGAGTTTTCGTAAAGCGATAGCCAAAGCGACGCAAAAGTCCAACTTGAGCGAAGATACCCTGCAAATGCGGAATACTAATGTGGAGTCCCAGCAGCAGCTCCTTCACAACCACCAACATCACCACCAACATCAACAACAGGTGCAACAGGGATCAAATGGGAACGATGCGTATCGCACGAATGCGTACACCGTCGAGATGTCGGCCGGTGAGAGAGCCCAACGAGCTTTGGACAAATTATGTGAGAGTTCCCCCAACTTTACAACTTCCCGACCACTTGGGAATCAAATTAGCAGCCAGAGCTCAGGAGGCTACGGGAGAATTCCCCAAGTTCACCAACACAACACGCAGCAGGGCCCATCGAGCTCTTCTTTCCCGCCTCCTGATAAGCATCAGCTCGTTGGTGAGAACCCCCACGCTCGTCACCGGTTCAATGCCAAGCCAAGTGGGTCGTCGCCAAAGGGATCCGAGCCACCCATGTCCATTCCGTCGTACAATAATAGCAGGAAATTGGATCACGAAGGGGATGCGTTCGACTCGATCCCTCCGCCACTCCCAAGTTCGCAAAAACCCTCGATACAGGAAAATCTCCAACTTGGCCTCCCCATCTTGTCAGAGAAGAGGGAGAATGGAGACGGGAGCAGCGGGTCAATGGAAGGGGCAACGTCCAAGCTCATTGAAACCCCTTTGAGTGGACTAGGAAAGAGCAAAAGCGACCAATTGAAGCAAATCACAACGGAGTTGCAGAATTTGGCCCTGTCAGTCGAAGCCCAGAATTTGTCAAGTAGCAGTGAGGGGGAAAAGGGATCTTTGAGAGTTGGAAGCGGACAGTCAAACACGACGACCGACTCGGGCCATGGGACAGTTCTACTGGCAAAATCTCCACAAAATTCAGATCCAAGCTCTGATCCTTTGGAGTCTTTAAGCCAAAGGAAGAAATTTGGAGATCATCTTGCAGGCAGTGTTTCTTCTGGTAAGTTTTTAAATCTAGCTTTTTAAAATCAACCTAAAAACTAGATTTTATAAACTATAATTTTTGATCTTAACAATTTGTGCCTATTACTGATACAATCTGTTTATATCATTTTAAATAAGTTCAAATTAAATGTAAAATTAACTAATTTAGTTTTTGTATTAAAATTGAAAATCATTATTAAAAGGAAATGATTCCGAATGGGTTGACATCGTTGAACCAGAAATTCGCCAAATTTTAGAACTTGAACGTGCGGCCAAAATGGGTAAAAGTGGCTTAAGAGGAGGCGGACAAGGGAATTCTTCCCAACAACAGTCTTCGTCTTCCAACCAAATAGTCGTCTCATCCACCAAGCAGATGCAAGTCCAAAGTGAAATTACCGTTTCTCCAATTCTTCCTCATCAGCAAGCTCATCTCCCGCCGCCTCAAACCTCCCACAAATCTCCTGTTCAGTCACCAAAAATACCAACTACATCTAAATCGTAAGAACTTTTTAAGAAATTGATGAAATCTATCATTTTCATGATTTTCATTAAGTTGCTCTAATTATTTAAATTTAATATTAATTTACTAAAATGAAGTAAAATAAATAGTTATAAGCATCTGTTGTTTGTGTTAAGGTTTTATAACTGAACTTTATTATAGGAGTAAGAAAATGACACAAGAAGTGCAGCCAGGTCCAAGTTCAGGAGGTCAAGGAGCCGGCGTGAGTTCTAAGTCAGGGAAAGGAAGAAGCAATGTACCACCAGGAGCATTGCCGCCGCTCATACGTTCAAATTCTGGATCCGGTCAAAGATCAGGTCAATGGTCTAGTCGTCCACGAACTTCTGAGAAACCAAAATCTTCAAGTCGAAAAGACCTAAGTCAACTTAAACCCGGAAAATTGACAAGAAATGCCATGAGTAAGGATTACAAATTAAACATAAATTGTCTTTTCCGACAGAGGAATCTATAAAATAAGTTTTTATCTTAAAATATTAAAATATATATTTAATTTAGTAATTGAAGTAAATTTTTTTAAAATATTTTCAGGTCAAATCTTATATTCTCTTCAAGATGATAATGGAGATATGACTTCAACAACCACGGGGCTTGACTTGGAGTCGATTCTTGATGGCCAAACCGAAATGACTTCAGATGATGATGACTTGAGCACGACCATTGACACAACAGATGCTCATGCCATAAGAAGGCAATTAGAGTCTCTTGAGTCTATGTACACCGAGGTATATAAAGTAACTTAAACATCATATTCATCATTTCGTTTTTTTCCCATCCTCCTTTTTTAAGTTAAATATTAAGGAGATTTAATAATGGATGCTCATTAAAGCTAATATCCTTAATTGAATGACATTCTTGCGTGTAAAAAAGCAAATGATAGTAATTGATCGAACCTGTGAAATCATTGTTAAATATATTATTTGCAGAACGTTCCTTGTGAGAAGGAAACGTTGAAAATTAATGAGACAAAAATGTCTTTATTTGCCCAGCAAAAAAGGTTTTTTAAAAGGATGAATGAAAACTTTCTCTTTGAATAATTTAGGTGTTGAAGGTTCTCGGAGCCAAGAAACTCGTTGGGAATTTACAAGGGAATCGATATTCGACTTCTGACCTCAGAAATGTCAAACGACGGCCATATGGAAGCATGTCCTCGCTCCCGAGTTCCGTGAGCAGTCGACCGTTCAAAGACAAGAAGAAAATTGACGGGAAGAAGAAAGTCAAAGATATTAAGGTAAATCCATTTATGTATGCTTTTACGCATAATGACATTCTTAATAACCTTTCATGTCATTGCAATTTGCAATGGATTATTCATAATGCCTTTGTAGTACATTTCTTATCGCCACATCTATAATTAAATTCATATTACGTCATTGCTTAAACAAATAATGCCGCTCTATACATATTATAAGTATTTAGTTCAGTAATAAATACAATGCTAAGAAAATAAAATGTTTCATAATGTACTTGTGTGAATTTTGAAAAATAGTTATGATGAAAGCTTGCAGTATTTTTTGAATTTGTACTACAATTACAGAATAGTAAAGTTTTTAATGTTTGAAAATTCGAATTCCTAACTTAGTTTTGAATATTATTTATTTCAGAGCATCAATAGAAGATTTCAAAGACTCGAGTCACATGTTGTTACATTAGCTCGAAGTGTTGCTCATTTATCTTCTGAGATGAGAACGCAACATCTCATGGTTCAGGTATACCATTATATTTTAAATATTTTAATTCAAAACTACATAACTTCACCTAATATCTACAATTTATCTTTTAGATAATTAACTGAATCGATTTAATTAAGATAATATAAAATTGACAGGAAATGGAGAGTATCAGAAGTGAGATGAATCAACTTCGAAACCAAGTGATGAAATCTTCTCTTCAAGGTCAAGGTACTGGCAATCCTCAAAATCTCAGAGCTTCAACTGGGCGACATGGGGCTTACCCGAATAATAGTTCTGATTGGGCCAATTTCCGAAATGCTCTCCCCTCCCTCACCAACCCATGCAGAGTGAGGAAACTCACCAAGTTCTTTGGAGATGAGCCACCGCTTATAAGGATATTCCTTAAAAAGCTCGGATATGAGGTGAAATGCAATAAATAATCAAATAATTAAAATGAAATCCAAACAGAAAAAACCTTCAAAATTGCATAAATCTAATATTTTAATATTATATAATGATTTATTAAAGAAATATGCCACGGCATTTGAGCAAGAGAGGATCGGCATTATGGAGTTGCCCTACTTAACCGAGGAGCGGCTCAATAAAATGGGAATTCCAATGGGCCCAAGGTTGAGGATTTTACAAGAAGCTCAGATGTGTTTGAAGCCTGGATATCACGGTCATCACGAGTCTCATCACTCTCATAACAACCACAATACAGGGAATCTGAGTGTTTATGTCGTTTGACTTCTTTACCAAGTCAATCGTTCAATGTACTCTTAAAGGTTTTATAAAAAGTTAAATGCTTGTTTTAGTATTCGTTATGTTATATTCGCATTTTTATTTTATTCAAAACGCTGTTCATAACTTGTTTAATTAAATAATAATTGTGACACTTATTGTGAGCTAACGCCGCATCCATATAACCATTGCCGTTTTATAGAATGAATATTTACCATGCATATAAAAATTCCAGAAAATCCCGTATTATTAAAGTATACCAGGCGTTCAATAGTTAAAATTTTCACTATAGTTACGTATTGCCTATTGTATTATGAATTTTGGCTTATTTTTATATTTAAGATAAAAAATATATAAGAAATCTTAATGTTTTATTTCATGTAAATCCCGTTCATTCCGTCCGTACTCTAACTTCAAGATAACTAGAATAGTTTGACATACCTATTAAAAAGTATGCCTTTTCAAGTACATCAAATACTTGAAGTATAAATTAGGCAATTAAAGCTATTTTTTTTATTTAATTAAGAAATGTTTTAGCTCGGTGTTATGTTTAATATAGAATTATATAATAAATGTAGATTTTTAGTATTTGTAAATTAACGAAAGTATTTTATCATATTTTAGGTATAAATATTTGTAAAATGTTTATATTATTAAAGAACAATTTATAAATCTAATATATTATTGTAAAATCAAATAATATTCTTTATACTCTTACTTGTAATTCAATAAAGACATTTATCTAAACAATCAATTCGATTCTGAATAATTATTGTCATAAATAGAATCAGCACGTGTTCGCTTTACATTTAACTACTTTTAAAATTTCTCATATTCAATATCTTCTAATTCGTGTAATCCTTCGTGAGCCCTACGACGTCTCGCATGTGTCCTCATTATTTTATATTGGCTTGAATTGCGACTCAAGCTTGAGATATAATCAAGTGATAGTGATCAATCGTGAGTTGTTACATTAAATCCCCAAACTTTTTCTGCGTATTACCCCAAATGAAAACGGAGTTGAAGTAATATTAAAATTCTCTTTTCAAAGAAAGCGCTATTGTATATTTGAGCTCTCACAAGATGTTTATCTCTTTTTCAAAGTAAACTAAAACCATAAATATGAAATAGACATTTAACAAGAATGTTTATGTTTACATATTTAGTTAGGTTAATGTCATATTCATTTTAACTTTAAAAAATAATTTTCTTTTTGAATAGACAAGACTCGTTTATTGTCGAAATTTGAAAATATGCATAAGAAATGCCGAGTCGTAAATTGATATGAAAATTACATGTAAGTTTTGCTGAAGCTATTTATCATTCGTTAAACCGGAATTAAGCATTTCCTCTTATTACTTCTTAATCAAAAGTGCTAGTTCATCTACATAAAATATATGAACTTATTGAGAATTCTTCTATTATTTATTATTATTACTTGCTATGTATGGTGTCTGAATGGTGTATTATATAATTATATATATTAGTATAGCATTGGTCAGAATTACTTTTATAAGATAAATGAAAGTGATTCGAATGTTCATAAATAAACTGCTTAAGTAAGTGCTTATTCCTGGTCCGATGAGGATCGACATATCAATTCAAAAAATATGGGTGCGTTTACAATTTCCAGATAAGACTTTCATATAATAAGGATCATGTTTATTTCTTCCTTCTAAATGTATATTGGTTCGCTTTATTTGGTTGATCTTTGTTCATTGATCATATGCTTATTTGAGTTTGTTTTTTCCATTCAATTCCATATATGGATATAAATGATATAATAATATTAATTAATAATATAGCTCTGTATGATGAAAACAAGCAACTTGATCTCAATTACGACAGTTGTGGGATGATTCTTATCTCTTCATGTACCTCGACTTCAAACTCTCCTTCAGTTTCTAACCCTGAGTTCAAAGGGATTTCCCATTTTCCATTACAAATTAAATTCGCATATTGCGCATCTCCTTCACTAGTTATTAATTAATTGTTGGAATTATTTATTAATTGTAGACGGTCCTTCTTAAAAGTGTTTGCTAACTTCAAATAAATTATAGAAAAAGGCTCAACGATGAAGTATCTCTTTTTCATCGTATTTTTTACTTTTGCTTATACAACGTTCTCCGTTGCTGAACAAACATCTCTTGTGAAGAGTTGGACTAATTGCACTAAAGGAAACGATGCAAAAAGTAAGTTGACTCAAAGATGTCCAATTTTTATTAAAATATTATTTATTTAACTCATTAAGCTTAGTCCTTTGATCATCCTTATTTACAATAAACATAGTATTCAAGTAATTAACTTTAAAGTATTTAAAAAAATTTAATTGTATATTTATTTATTAAATCTAATCAACAGTTAA